>QANT01005223.1:0-24289 GCA_003254885.1 Purshia tridentata
CAAATTATATATATATAGATAAAATGAAGTGTCAGATTAAGAATGCACACAATAATGGAGTCAGTCAGCCTCTTCATGAGAACTAAGGACTTAAAATGATCCAAAACACCTTCTATTCTAACCTTGTTTTGTTAGTATGGTGTTGCATCACTGTCAGTGTAAAGGAAAAAGAGACAGATCTGAAGTACTGTAGTCAATTTTACTGTTAAGCCTAAGTGGATAGCTGTAATGGCCAACCCAGTATTTCCTATCAAATCATTTGTGCATTAATTTTTCCCGTGTTGGTCTTGGTCTTGACCTTCTACTTTAAATCTTGTGTTTTATGAACACTGCAAAATATTGTTAGACACACATGAAATGGACATAACTAGCAAGTTATCATTTTAAATGACATTCCAACAACAAGTAGTGCTTTTTTTTTTNTTTTTTTTTTTTAAATAGTGAAAACAGATCGCCAAAATATAATTAAAGAAAAATACTTTCATAAATGATTAGGCAAACTGAATACAAAGGAACAGAGACTCATTAACTTTCTTTCAATTTAATTAAGCGGAGAATCAGAAGGCAACTCCAGTAACAAGCCAAGAATCCTTTAGTAAGCTAAAGATACATACCTATTCTGTACAGACACTTCCTTGAGTGGCCATGTCCTGGAATCAACACATTTTGGATGCCAACACTTGTAGGGTACTCCTCCAATACGTATTAGACATATGACACTTAAATTCAAAAATAACTTTTTCTTCGATCAAAGAAGGCTTGGATGCTACATGAATATATATAGTTTAGGCACCACAATCTTGAGAAGATTTTTTTGTTGATTAATTTTAATTTTCTGTACTGAATATTAAGTTTATGTAAATAAGCATGTCTTTACTGTCACACTCTATTTTTTGGAAACTCCACTGTTTTCTGTGTCTGTATCGTGTTTTTTCTCATGTCACATGTTTATGTTTGTGCTTCACAGGTACATAATTTATTTTCAAATTGACAAAGATAAACTTCATACTACATACCTCTCTGGAGGGCTTCAAATCTGCTCCATGATCTATTGAGAAGCTTTCAGGAAAAGTTGCTTCACATGAAGTGGTAGTAGCACATTCAGAATTATTCCTTTTGGTTATCAACGAACAGTTATTTTCCACAGGGAGTGCATGTTTTTGTTTATCAGACTCATCCATATCCTTTCTTCTTTTATTCCTTCGGTAGAAAGTAATCAATGGGGTGGTCAACTTGGTTTGGACAGCCGAATCACCACATAAGTTATCTAACTTATCCTTAGAGAATGTATCAATGTCTTCCAAGTTTGATGTATTCAACCTTAACGGACTATCATCACATTCAGAGCTGATTTTTCTTTCAAACGATGATGATGATGATTTTATTCTGACAAAATCAGTAGTCATTTCGGAGGCATTCCCCATCAATTGGGAAACTAACATCCCTCCATCATATTTACTATCATCACCCAATGCACCGGCATTAACATTTGTAGATGAACCAAATTCAAATGATAGATCCACAGAAGACAATCCATATGCATCTCTTCGAGAGGGACCCTCGTCTGGCAGAAATTTTGAAAAATTAATTGTCATTTGTCTCGTGTCAGATACTTCAATGTGTTTCTTATCCTTCACTCTGCTTGATTTTCGTATTGGCTGAGATGTTAAGGAACCTTTCTTTCTAAAAGACATGCAGGATAGCATTGTCCCATACCGAACACGCTGAGAGAGAGAGAGAGGTATAAACAGTATATCAGTAGGCATTCAAAGAACTTCACATGAGGCCAAAAAAACATTGGTTTTGCTTTTCCATAAAAAAAGCCTTAAGGGGCCTATCTAGACATTGAAGATGATAAGACTGAAGACATTTATCACAGTGCATCAGGTTACCCCTGACACAGCATACAATACATACATGGCATACAGAAAAAGTGAAAGTGCTGAGACAGAACAAATAACAATGATATTCAAGAAGATAGATCTAAGACAACTTAGTTACGATTGTACAGCAATCAAAATTAAAAAACCAAATTTAGATCTTCATCTCAATAGATGATAAAATTTCAAGGTTCGATAAAGTAAGGGTCAACAGTAAGCTAAGCATTAAATTAACTGAAAACTTTCAGGAAGTCCTCACAAGTCTGTGATGCCAAAATCAGCACAAACAAACAATGTTTCCATACTCAGCTACCACCATGTATGAGATCTATAAGTACAAAAAACAAAGTGACTTTATGATGGTCGGAAATGACTAAATATTTTTTACCAATGATCGCTCCCATACATATTTGCAGTAGTCAGAACGGAAGATGCATAAACAAAGATTGATTGTCATTCAACATTTATTATAAACAAACTAAAAAATGTGAACAGATTTCAAATTTCTAAAATCTCACCGCAGAGTTTCTTTTATATTCTTCTGATGCATGCTTATCAATCAATTGAACTTGCAAGTCCGGAGTCTCTGGACCAGTTAAAGAAGCATCATTGAGAGCCACAGAAGGTGAATTATGGCACTCATTCCCCTGTACAAGACCCTTTCTTGATTGCCGCTTTCGCTTGTATGTCAAAAACACTTTTCTGCCAGACATTTAAGCTCCCGAAAATAAATCTTGTTGCAATTTCAAAATCTAGGACCTCATATGTCAAAAACAAAAATGCTCTTTTTCCACATGAAATATCTATTATTCCACTATTGTCAGTCACATTTTCCACACAGAAAAGCCTGCAAAAATGAAGGAATAAAATCCAGTTAACTAAACAAAAAGTCATATTAATACAGTTATGAGTAGCAATGCAATGACAGATCAAGGAAAAAATAGAGATGGCCTTTCTACTCTGAACTGGTGGTCACTATTAGAAGGAACGTAGCAGACAATAATTGTGTTAACATTTTCTACCTAACTCAAAAAGCTTTAGATGCAATTCCTTGTCAGCTAAACATGTTTGACAGTTCAAAACCCCGTTGAAAAGAGTTAAAAATGAGACTGTTTTGTCCCGCTTATTTTACTTTTTATTTTTCCTATTGTTCTTCCTTCTGCATATAGATGATATTCATTCATGTATCGGGTAAATCTATGGACATACTAAAGCATAATTTCTTTTCTTTTTGTATTATTTTGTTTGGTTAAGCAAATGAGAAGGCTGTTTGAGTAAAACCTCACATGAATAGATTATGTATTCCCCATAGTGCTGATAAGAGCATCTGAAAAAAGGAAAATAAGAACATATTTCTACCCCATAGCAAGATTTCCCATAGCAAGATTTACCATTTTTAGTGAGACTAACTACTTTAAATCATTATACACATTTTGCTTTTATGGCATTCTTATTAAGCTAAACAATTACAGAGGATCTCAACAATGCATGGTTGATTGATTATACACACTTCTCACATGGGTTTCCTCATTAAGCACCCAAATGCTTAATTGAGTTTCAAAGCATCATTCTTGTTTTCCAAGATAAAATCTTCTCGTGACACCCAAAACCTGCACTCAGCTAAACCCATCATCACTTGGCTTTCTCTTTGTTTTGTTTTATTTTACTTGTTTCCCAACACTAACGTCATTCTCTAAGACACAATAAGCAAGATAATACAATTTTCAGGAACATATATTAATAAGTGAATGTCTAATAAGAAAAAAATAAGACTTGAACAGAGAGCACCTGATAAAAAGAATGGAGAACGACCAAACTGGACAGAAGGGACGAGATAAACGACGTCGGAGCAGGCACCACCGTTGAGACCTCTGTGACTCTGTGTGTGGAGGAAAATGTGAGTGTTTCAGTTTACTTTATTCTAAGCGTTGTTGAAAGACAGGAAAGAGAGCATTTATCAGTGACTGTAACTCTGTGAGTGACTGAGTGATTCATCGAAACGTTTCACTTTGATGCGTTTTTTTCTTCTGTTTCTAATTTCAAACGCCATTCTCTTTCTCTTTCTCCCTCAGCGAGTGTACACACGCGGCTGAACTTAACACGTGTCGACTGCTTGTGCGAACAGAATCTACAGATGGCGCTTCTTTTCAATTTTTGGGAAGGTTAAATACGCGCGCTTCTTCGTGCGTTCCAACGAGCTACAGCTTTATACGTCTCGTCGTGCAGAAGGTGGGCCCCATCATGAAAATGCACGTGACGTGCACGCGCAAGTTGGGATGTGACAAAGAAGGAGAACGATATCTGAAACTTGTGCTGCACGCGCGCGCGCCTGAGAACATCCCAAGAGATATGACACGTCATTATTAAGTGGCCCCACAAGGCCGAGAGTTACACGTATGGGGTTTTATGCGTGGGCCCAGCCCAGTTCATAATGCTGGACACGGGACTGTCCCCTTCAGCTGCTGCAGCCTGCAGTGCAGTTATTGGATTTGTTTTGACTCATTGGATATGTGACATGTCTGACTTTATTTCAAATAAAAAATAGTAAGAGGAATGCCATCACTTTCTCCCCATTTTTCCACCGATTATTTTTTTATTATTTTTATAATTAAAACTATTTATTTTTTAAATAATTATTTTAAATTCATCTCTATATAAAATGATTATATTGAAAATCATTGAATTACGTAATTACAAAAAAATTAATGATAATTAAAATAGTACTAAAATTATCTATTTATTTAATCACAATATTGTTACTGTTAGCATGTACTTTTCTTTGCATTATGCATACATATACATATACATATACAGACATGTATATAGTACTTGACGCTCTAATGCACCCACTAGGCAAAGTGCATGTCTTTGATTTCCCACTATGCAAAGAGCATGCCTTTCAATTCCCACTATATGCACCAAGTGGTTTAGCATGCAACTAAGGTACAATTTTATGTATCTTTGGTTCTTACAACAGGAAGTGAGCCCTCAGATTCTTTTAGATACAGTAATTAACAGGTCAGCATTACGCATATGAACCCATTATTCCTTTTAGCTGTGATTTAAATACACATTTGAGCATGCCAACTGTATTTATTGCATTGAGCCAACGTCAAGCCAAACTGCCTACATGTGGTTGTTTCCGGAATGCATGTATGTACCTTTGATGGCCAAAGCATGTATAGATGCAGTTGATTATACATGAGAACATAGGGCATACATAGAAGATAAAAAATTGAATTAGAATAGCTTCTTGATATTTAACAGTAAAAGTTCAGGACCAACGATATCGAAATGTCCATGCAGGCACAAAACTTTACCACAAGAAAGTTCATGGAATATTGTGTGAGGCTGTGAGCATACGAATTACAGGACAACTTATCTATCATACAAATTTTCAACTTTTGCCCCCACACAGTGCTGCACCTGGACTTCCCAAATTTTATCCTGTGTAAGCACGGACACTAATGCCTCAGTATGCAACATAAAATATGTATGGGGAAAAAGGACAAAAAAAAGGGCTTAATATTATGAACAGGTACATTTAAGAAAAGGAAAAAGAAAAGTAAGAAAAAGGCTAGGGGAGGAGAGAAAATTAGAGATTAGATTCAGTGATGTAAGGGCAATATGCCCCATTGGTGCAGAAACCCCTCCCCAGTGGTGACTTCTAGGACCAATAGAACAACCACTGCTAACATTGCTGCTCTTCCATTCCAAGTTTCAGCACTTTTTGTCCAACCCCATTCCCAAACTGTCACAGGTGGTGGTAGCTCTCTACGCTGCGAATCATATGCCGCTAACAACTCTTCTACACTCCCAAGTGGAACTAAAGACTGCAGGAATTGACCCAAACACCATTTAGAGGAGAGCACAGAGAAGAGAACAATATGATAGGTTTGCAATATGACAATGGAACGAAACAATAAGTGAAAAATGCTACACAGCCAGCATTGTTCTGCCTTAATCGCCCACCCACCCCCACATATGCACGCACACACTAAAGACACAACACTGTTACTGTTGAGGAAGGGCAGAGTTTCCAAAAGTACCTGTCGAGCTTCAAGATTTGAGACTGCCATAGCTCCAACATATGGAAGACTCTCAATCACTGCGTCTGCCAAGTCTGAAATGAAGGTGGGTTCACAACCTAGTGCAGGAACCCGCCCCCAATTCTGTATACCAGATTTCAGAGCCAATTCTCTGTACTCAACATCAATTTCTTCTAGAGTTTCAATATGCTCACTGACAAAGCTGTGAATCAAGCATCAAATTTTAATCACATAACTAAGCTCCACAATTCATACATATGTTTTTATAGGTTTGCATGTGTATAGGAGAGCAGAAGTGTGCGTGTGAGTGTGTGTGAGGGAGAGAGAGAGAGAGAGAGAGAGAGAGGAAATGCAGCCAAATACAGCTGGCTTAATGGGGGAAAAAAGACTTACAAAAATTACCTTATAGGGACTGCCAGCAGCCTTTTAACGCCCTTTTTCCCAAGCTCAATTATTGTCTCATCTGTATAAGGTTTTAACCATTCCACGGGTCCAACTCTGCTCTGTAGAACATCCACTAATTATCAACCCAATTGCAAAGAATATAACATAAATGTACAAAACCAACATGCAATACAATCAGAAAAACCTCACATCACATATGGGCATTGCTTTATTTATTTATAGAATATTGTCCAGAGTTGCTTTGCACTCTTCTACCTCTCTTTATATTCTCGGACTGACAACTCACTAGTCACTTGATCTGCATTGAGCAAGATCTAACTTGCCTTTCTTCTTTAATTATATTATGGTCTTGAGCATCAGCAATAACCCATCCCACATCATCCATGACTCCAGATGCTTGAACTCAATTTTCCCCATAAAACTTAAATTGTATTCTATTATCCACATCATCAGTCAAGTGGACTCGACCTATTGATAGTTTATATCAGGAGACAAATAAATGAGACTGAAGGCAAATTGAAAAACACAAACGTACCTGATACGCAAGAGTGTATGCATTATTCATCTTTCGCTTTTCCAATTCTTCCATGATCAAATCTACACATTCCTCCATCTCTGCCTTGTATGGATCACCAGCCTCTTCCACGTATGCAAGTGGCACTCCATGTGCGCTAAAGAATACCATTACCTATAATGCACATTCCCAATTAAGCTGGCAGACATATACACCAGGATGATACAACCAAGAAATTTGCCTTTGGAACTTAGGTGTCAATAAGTGAAAAGCTACAGGAGAACAGAAAAGATTTGAATATATATCAAACATTTATCTACCAAATAGAAGAGGGCATAACTTGCTTAAGGAAAGGCATTCTGCTTTCATGAGGTTTTATTCAGAAGATTGAGGAAAAGTAACTCACTTAAAGACATTGCAATTGTACAAGATAGTAATGATTTTCTATGCACCAAATCATTCAAAATATAACAATCACTTTAACTTGTGATGCACACTATGCATAGGAAGTTTTACTTTTCTATGAACCTAAATCTAATTCAATTGTTATCCAAAACAAATACAGGGTTGTTTTGTTATCTTTTAATCTTCAATCACACCTGTGAAAGCAAGTACACATTTCTGCTATTAAATTTCAAGTAAAGAATTGGGTCTTGGAACAGAAATATCTCAGTAAGTAGTGCACGCTTTGCAGCTCCAAAATGATAGGACAATTCAATGAAGAAACAACATGAGCAAATTCAATGTGGAAAGTAACTATGATCACGATACCTTATCAGGGCAGTCAAAACTTTTTAGCTCCTTTTCAATCAAATTTGCCATTGCCGTTATGTATCCTTCACGCTGGTACCAGGATGGTATAACTGTGTGCTGCATGTTGACTAGATATTCGTCCTCCCTGATGAACCAATGTATTAGTTGGTCAGATTACAGATTATACCAGTTCAATGATATGAATACACATGCTTAGACATCACCGGAATATACTCTCCAAGAGCCGAAGGCTTGAACCACTAGTCGATATTGAAAATTGTGGATAAAGCGGAAGGACAACAAGCTTTGTAATTCCATCTCTTTTTATCTACAAAATTATGTTAAAATCAACAACCAGATCCATGAATATTTGCTAACCATAAAAAATTTAAGAATTGACAGAGCACAATAAGAAAACTAAACACATAACAAATGTGCAGGTAAAGCAAAATGAATGCCGAAAAAAATACCTGTTCTATAGCTTCTTCAGTAAATGGATGCCAATAACGCATACCGACATACACTTTGGCCGGAACATCCTTCTCCCAAAGAGATTTCCTCAACTCCTCCGCCTGAATAAAGAAGAGAGTAGCCAATGAATTTTTTATTAGACATTTCCAAAAAGCTTGAATCACTACGGTTTCTACAACATGCATTCAAATTATGGCAATTTGAGTCAATGTGAAGAGAAAAGTAAACGCCATGCCTGTGCATCAGTTATCCGCCGAAGAGGAGAGCCACCACCGATTGAGGCATAGCCTTCTTTGCTCTTTGGTGCCCTGAGAGTAGATACAAATTGCGCCAATGGCTTCTGAAGAAAACGGAACAGCCTTGGCAGTCTAATGATATCCTGCCCAATTGTCACATACACTTAGAAATAAAATCACTACCAATAACCTTAAAGTTACTATCTTTAAATTCATAGCCTCTTCTTTAAATTCAGTAATTAAAACTTAAAAAAAGGGGTTGAGGAAAGTTACTGGGTCTGCGAAGAGGTTGAACAGGAAGGGTTGGACATCGTCAAGAGTCTCGGGCCCACCAAGGTTCAGCAACAAGACTCCGACTTTATCATCACCAGTAACCGGCGTGGTAGAAACAGCCGCCTCAGCCTGAGTTTCCGAAGCCACTAACGCTTTTAGCGGCGGCAAGCACTTCCTAAGCGAATGCTTGGAGAAAAGCAACGAAGATTGTGTCGAAGAGTATCTGGCAACCACGCAATTTCTTGATAGAGTGCCGGAGCTGTGACCGTGAGAGGAGGCACACAGTCCACGTGGCAGCAGCCTGTGGTCGGAGGGAACGGAGGAGGAGATGGTCCATGGTAGCGTTGCTATGGATTCAGCAGCCATTGCATTAATGAGCTGAAGTGAGGCCTCTGAGAGAGAGGAGAGGCAAACTAAGCAACATACTGTACAAGAAGCGCAAGTGATAGGTGGTGTTTGGCTATGGGACCTGAGTGCACAGTGAAGACACGTGGAGTGTCGTAAGCCACTCTCACACTCTCACCCCCGAGTATTCGAATTCGCATTTTTATCGGGTTTAAACCCGAACCGTACCGACCCGGACCACACTTGGGTCAGTTCGCATTGTATTTGGCGCCCTCTCCCTGGGAAACGTGTCATTACAACTTCGCTTTTCCAACTCTTTATCCTCCACGTGACCTCTCTTTCTCGAGAGAGTTTGGGTGGGGCTGGAATGCCACTCACCTAATGAGACTCCCACTTAAATTTTGACATCTGTCAATTTTTAAATCTAGTTGGACAAGACCCCCAGCCTTCTCCCTTCCTCTTGCCATATTTTCAGTCAACTCCTCCGACACCAACACCGGCCCAATTTCCGGCCAGCCCCCACACTCCCCTCTCCCTTTCTTCTCCCTTTTCTCTATTTTTCTTCTCCTCTCCTTTTCTATCTTTTCTTTTGAAGTGAAACCCAGATGCTTCAGGCCTCTCCATGGTGAAAAAATATTGAGACTCAGTGGAGGAAACACTGCAAAGATGAAATTTTTGGGTTTGGAGTGGTAGATCGGCAAGATAGAAAAGGAGAGTAGAAGAAAAACAGAGAGAGAGGGAGGAGAAAGGGAGAGGGGAGTGTGGTGGCTGGCCGGAAATTGGGAAGGCTGAGAGGTGGTGTTGATGTCGGAGGAGAGGAAGGGAGAAGGCTGAGGGTCTTGTCCAACTAGATTTAAAAATTGACAGATGTCAAAATTTAAGTGGGAGTCTCATTAGGTGAGTGGCATTCCAGCCCCACCCAAGCCTCTCTCCTCTTTCTCTCCTTGTCTCTGTGTCTTCTTTTGGTGTCGTTCATTTTCTCTCTTTCATCGCTTTTATTGTTCCACCAAACACTCCAACCAGGCAACCAGAGAGACGCATTTGGATACCTTTCCCATTTGCATTTTCATCCTCGACCTTGAGAGTTGAGAATCTCTCACTGCAAATCCATGGCGAACTCGTCGGCCAACAATCGCCTGAGCTGTTCGAGTAGTTCAAGCGACGTGTCCGTGTATTACGAAGCACAAGTCGATGCTAATGACGACAATGCCAGCTTTTGTTCAGGTTTTTTCGCTTTTTTATTAAACTTTTTATTTTATTGTTCTTGGAGTATTTGCTTGATATATATTTTAATTTTGTGAAAAAATTTGTGGATTGCGTAGCAATTACTGAGAGGGATGTGCCAATAGAGAGATCGCCTGGAGAATCATCGACGATCAGAACATCATCTGGTTCGAGTTCGAGTTCGGGTCAGAGTCAGCTCACTTCAAGCACGAAATGGAGAGAGAATCATGCCTTATCTGTATTACTAACCAAACTCTTCAACGGAAAAACTCCTCTCAAAAAGATGGTATTCAATTTAATTTGCCGTAGGAATTGTAGATAGATGTATTAGGAAACTGAAATCAAGCTGTAATTGAAATGATTTATTTTTTTTAACACAATTTCGCTTTGCAAAACTCGTGTTTGTAGATTTTGGTGCGTGAAATTTTTAAGATTTATAAGTGGCACTGCTTTAAACTTCTGCAGAATAAATATTTAAAACGAGTGGCAACAGTTAAAGATGACGGGACTGTACAATTTGACGTCCCGGGAGATATTACACCACAGAATCTGGATTTCGGAACTGGTGTTGTTTATAATGGAGCTGCTGGTGATGAAACTTCTGGTGCAGCAGAAATAGATGCTCATGATATACCTCCAATGGAAATTGTAATGCTTATTGTTGGTACGCGAGGAGATGTGCAACCATTTGTTGCCATTGGAAAACGCTTGCAGGTTATATACACTTTTAGCTTTTAAGAGCTTATCAATTAAATGTTGCATGATTTTGTATACGTAGACTTCAGTTGTAATACAGTTTGTGATCTTTTTCTGGCTACATGCCCACACCCGCATTTCTTAGTGTTCTCCACTGGTAATTAGGGTTGCATAATAATATGATGAAAACCGATGTTGTTTCAGTTGAAATACCAGCTCTTGCTGCTCTCAAATTTCAGTTTCTTTGTTGATTTACCAGGTTTGTACCTGTTGGTTATTGTAGAGACTGTTGCATGACATTGATTTCTGGATTCTATGAAACTCTTTGAAGTAGCTCTGTACTTTTTCTTCTTAATCACTGAGGCTTAATTTACACGTCAATTCAGAAAGAAAACTCTTACTTTAAGATCCTGGAGGAGCATCTTTAAAGAACGCCAAATGCGGCAGTCCAACAGATACGAATATTGGCAACATATGTTTTAATCATTGGTGCTTAATCCACCATGTTACCCCAAATCGAGTACTCTGTCTTTGCCTCTCTCTGTCTCTCTCTCTTTCTATTTGCCTGTCCTTGCTTCTCTGCCTTCTGTCCTTCTCTTTGTTTTTTCTTTACATGTGCTTTGCTGTCTGATAGTTTAAACCATTGACTGGTTTGTGATATCTACCTCCTGGGCTAGGTTATGTTCTTATTTGGGCTCATTCAGTGGCATAATCTGTTAATTTTTATTTTCAATTTTCCTTGTGACTACTATTATGCACTTTTTGCTTACTCATATGTATTATGTATGTAATGTTGTAAAGTTGTATTCTGAAGGACTATTGAACCTTGGATGTTCATATATAATACTACTAATAAAGGCTGGATATTCAAATTTGACTACAGGATTTATTAAATTAGTTTTTTTAATGTGCGTTTGTGGCTTATATATATATATTAGTCATGTACATTGAGATTTTTATTTTTATTTAAATAGTGAGACTAAAATAGAGCTCTTCTGGTTGCGTAAAATGAGAACCTCATACCTTATTCTCTCTGCATTGATGGACATGTTACTTTACTTGCAGGAATATGGCCATAGGGTTAGGCTAGCAACTCATGCAAATTTCAAAGATTTTGTCCTTACTGCTGGCTTGGAGTTCTTTCCTTTAGGTGGAGACCCAAAAGTTCTTGCTGAATGTAAGTGCAGATCCTGTTTTCAAACTTTTCTTTTTGATATTCTGTGTACTTTAGTGATGAATCTTTTGTGTGTTTATAACCAAATGTTAGCTTATTATTAGCTTTGTATTGACATTGTGTATATTTACAGATATGGTCAAGAATAAAGGTTTCTTGCCATCAGGACCTTCAGAAATATCTATTCAGCGAAGTCAAATGAAGCAAATAATATTTTCTTTACTTCCTGCATGCAAGGAACCTGATCCTGATTCCAAAATTCCATTTAAAGCAGAAGCAATAATTGCCAACCCACCAGCATATGGTTAGATTTCATCACCATATTTATGTTCTTTTGGGTTTTCAGGTATCAATAGTTTTTTCTTTTTGGTTTGGAAATAACAATAACAAGAAGATTTGTTTTTAAATTGATTATCTCAACTGTTTGACTTGATATCAAATGCTGAATGATTTTTTATGTTGTTTGAAGTCATTTAATAGACTTTTAATCTTTGCAAACACTTTTCCAGGGCACTCTCATGTTGCTGAGGCACTAAAAGTACCAATTCATATATTTTTCACAATGCCATGGACGTGAGTATTGTCTGACAATATTCTTTCAAGTTTGTATGTAGCTTACTGTCTTCCATATTAGATTTCCAGATTTATCAATTGCTTGACTACTATTTACTTTTTCTAGGCCTACAAGTGAATTCCCCCATCCTCTATCCCGCGTCAAGCAACAAATTGGATATAGAGTGAGTCTTATATAATACTTCCTTCTATATCTTACTGGTTTTGATTTATATTGATACTTTTGTTGCCAAGTCCTATATTATGTAATTAAACAATTTTTTTTTCTTTTGTTTCCAGCTATCATATCAAATAGTCGATGCATTAATTTGGCTAGGAATTCGAGACATGATAAATGAGTTTAGGAAGAAAATGCTGAAGCTGAGACCTATCACATATTTAAGTGGATACTATAGTTCTTCTGACGTGCCCTATGGGTATATATGGAGTCCTCATCTTGTTCCCAAACCTAAAGGTCATATATTTAAATCTTTTTTCTTTAGATGAAAACTCTGCATGAATTGACATGATATAAAGTCACGGATTGCTGCTATAATAAGTTGAACCGATAATTTAGAATGTCATAATGGGACATTGAATTTCAGGTTTTCTTTACATATTGTTTCAGAGGTTTTCTGTAGTTCTACTGGTTGCCTTGCACATAGGAACTGATTAGATATGCTTTGTCATATTAGATGGGCTCCTTGTTATAGCATTCCTGCTGATGCATTTCTAATATGCTCTAGTTTTTTTAATTCTTTAAACTGTCTTGCTATCATACTATTCCTGATAACTTGAATGCTAATAAGCATTCCTGCCAATGCATTTCTAATATGCTCTAGTTTTTACTTGTTCTGCAGATTGGGGACCTAAGATTGATGTTGTTGGGTTTTGTTTTCTTGACCTTGCTTCAAATTATGAACCCCCGGATTCACTTGTGAAGTGGCTTGAAGCTGGTGAAGAGCCTGTTTATATTGGATTTGGCAGCCTTGTGAGTTTTTTTCCCAGCTTTTTCTATTCATGTTTAATACTTCTTTTAAGTGTACAAATAACATCCACCACGGCTAATGACAAGATATTATCTTCAAAATTCTCCCCCAATTAACAAGATTTATACTAAAAGTATTACCTTTAAAATGCATTGATAAAGATGCCCGAATAGAAAGGTAAATTCTATCCCAGAGTAGCTTCATTTCCGGCAAGGGGTGACCGCCTTCTTAAAGGTTGTGGGGGTCTATTTTTGACACCTGAAGTATTAAGTTGTGGAGTGGAAACTGACAAATACACCCCTTTGTGCAATTTCTAACTTCACTGAGGCATATCTGCATGAAAATTATGCTTGTGAATTGAATAGTTAAGGTTACTCGATTGAGCAATTACTTAAGTGGTAAATAGTCTTGCGACATGCTAAAGTTGTTTGACCTTGTATCAGCCTCTTCAAGAACCAGAGAAAATGACTGATATTATTCTTCAAGCTCTGGAAATAACTGGACAGAGAGGCATCATCAACAGAGGCTGGGGCGGCCTTGGTAATTGTAAGTCTTCTTTCTTAAGATTATTTTCATGCACAATGTATTTTTATGCTTCTCTACATGTGAAAACCTATATATATATATATAATATATATTTCTCTTCTCAGTGACAAAACCAAATGATGTTGTGTACTTAGTGGACAATTGCCCCCATGATTGGCTATTCCAACGATGCTCTGCTGTGGTAAATATCATATGCTAATAATTCACTTTGATTTGGTTGATATTTTACTGCACTGGTGTTTGAAAAATGACCGATGTTGGAACTTGTGTTATGATTCTTATGAATAACAAAGAAGCCAAAATCAAAAGAAAAGAGGACCCCCAGTTCATGTTTCAGCCTTTCTGTGAGCATATCTGGTTTCTCACGGGATATGAAAATTCCTTTTAGGTACATCATGGGGGTGCTGGGACAACTGCTGCTGGTCTGAAAGCTGCGGTAACTGATTATGCTATTGTTGGGGAATCGTAATTTGTGAATGATTTAGTGGCTTATTGTGGGTCATCTTCTGTGATATTTGTAGTGTCCAACAACAATTGTGCCATTCTTTGGGGACCAGCCTTTTTGGGGTGAGAGGGTTCATGCCAGAGGAGTAGGTCCTGCACCCATCCCAGCTGATGAATTCTCGCTTGAAAAATTGGTTGACGCCATACACTTCATGTTAGATCCAAAGGTATTTACCATTTTTTATTCTCAAACTTGTAGCTTTTACATACATCAGTGCTATAAATTTGTCATCTCTGATGACTGTAGAATTCTCGTGTATGCATACACGACATCATCATCATAAACACTTGGTTTTGTCACCCTACTTCCATTTTCATTGAACTGAAATTGGCATTGTTTGGTTGCATACGATTAACAAGCAAATACTAACATTTGTGGTGGAAAGGATCCTTAAGTGGCCATCTTTGAGAAACACAACAGAACATTTAAAACATTTAAATGTATCTGGGATTTGGGATGTGGAGCAAAAGGGAATTGAAATGATTGCAAGTAGTGGTCCCGCATAGCATTAAATAACCATCTTTTGTGTCTTTATATTATCCAAAGAAAGAAATACCTTATATTATGCTCTAATACCTTAGCTTATTTTCTGTCTTTTTGATAACAAGTTACTTTGTCGTTGAACTTCATGCAGGTTAAGGAGCGTGCTATTGAAATCGCCAAGGCAATGGAGAATGAAGACGGGGTTACAGGAGCAGTGAATGCCTTTCATAAGCACTTTCCGCGAAATAAATTTGAAGATGAACCCAAATCATTGCCAGCTAGCAGAGGGTTATCTTCTTTTAGGAGATGTTTTGGCTACTCCTACACATAATTCTATACAGGGATGTTTTGGCTTCTCAATTCTCAGGTTTCTTATATTGTTTTATCTTCTTCATATCATGTGCGGTGCAGTCATCAGACGAATGGCACATTCTGATATCCTGTTACTGTAAACTTATGTAACTGAACATTGAACACGCGTCACACAGATCGTCTAGTGGTCCTACACTTTTTTTTCCTTTTTTTCCCCCCATTATTGTTTTCCTTAGACCTTCTTGTTCATGAAACAAGTTAAAAGCCGAGCTTCAAATTCATTGATCAAAAGTTGGTATAAAATATTAAAGATTTTGATTTGAACTGACTCAACAGACATTTTTCAAATGGACTCATGAAATTTTAGAATTGTAAGTTTACCCTTTAATTTATCGGAAAGCTTAGACACACGAAAGCAATCCTAAAGGAAAGCAGATCTTATCGGCAAGAGAAAAAAATGGAAAGGAAAGGAAAGGAAAGCAGATCGACTTAGCTCCAATGCCTCATGCTCTCTAACTCTATATACATGCTACATTTTTTGTAGCTGATCGTTGATCACCATCATCTCATAGCTGCTAGACGGCTAGCCCTTATTGTTGAATTAATTAACCAATATAATTAATTAATTCGTTCTCTCGATCAACTTAACCATGGCTTCACGTAAATGTTGCTGCGTTACTCTCTCATGCATCATCTTCCTCATTCTTGGTGTCTGTAGTTGCGTCATCTTTCCTTTGATCCTAAGGCCCCCCTATATCATTGACTCTAAGGTAACTGATGCCGTGCTCACAGAGTTCAACTTCAACTTCAACCACACCCTCCACTACAACCTTGCCCTAAACATCACCCTACAAAACCCCAACCTTGATTATCTCATCCATTACGATAAAATTGAACTCCTGGCCTATTACAAGAACCAGTCCTTTGGGTTTGGCATGGCCAATTTGATGGACCCCTATGACCACGACCAAGGGCCGAATTGTGATGCACTCCTCACATCCTCATCCAAAGGACAACACATGTTCAATAATATTCTTGGGGCTGAGGAGCTTTGGGACTTTAAGGAGGCAGCAGATAGTAACAACAATTATTACCATATTGTTGTGAAGATCTATGTTGGAAACAACTACTTCTTTTCGGGGGTTACTAAGTTCACCAGTTGGAAAGCCAGGTCCGAGATCACATGCGACTTGAAGAGGGTTCCTTTGGTCAGTGGAGTACAACCTGCTGTTGCCACTACTTTTGACTGCAAGGAGATAGATACTGATACTTCTCTTACTACACCTTTTTCATGTCCACGTCCTCAGAGTTTTTGGTTGTAGCTTTTGCATTATTTGCATTATTTATCTTCATTTATTTATTAGTTAGCTCCTTGCTATGAGATAACATGCAATTAATTATATCTGCATGTCGGATTTCATATATTTTCGCATATTATCTATGAGTTTACCCATTTTGGATTATATATTGGGTTTGAATGTTGGATTATATATTGGATTTGTTTATATGTTGGCAAAAACGAATTTGGATATTTTGTTTGTTCTTGCTTAACTTTCAATTGTAATTGTGTGCGTACATATTATAAATCTAAAATATGGAAATGAAAAACAAAAAATTCATATTGCTTTCTTCTCGCACACATACGTCTACTTAATTATAACTCATAGATTTGTAAAAAATAGACTATTTATTGAAACAAGAATAGATGGCGCTCTGTTTGTTTGTAAGGGAAGTTGCAGAAAGGTGGTGTCCACAGTCAGTTTGTTAGTCAGACAATTTGTAAATACAAGGAATGAATGGAACTTCTTGTGTGTTTCTTGAGTCAAGCATATCTATCAAAGATTCAAAGTGTAAAATAGACTAACATATGAATGGAAGTCTTGCACTCATATCATGCCATTATGCCACGGTCATTGGTCAGCCAGTTGACACAAATTAATTTACAATGGAAAAGTACATAGTTCATTTAACTTCTTTGAACTATTATTTTTCAGTCCCATTATATATTCAAAAGAAAAGCTATTGTGAATCTGTGATACAGACTTGGGATAGTACTGTAGTATGTACTTCCCACTTATATAAGTTTTACATTATGAGTCTCTGTACATCACAAATGTTAAGCCATCTTTTGATTTTAGGTTTATTTGAATGTAAGGAATTAAGTTTTGGATTTAATATTTTAAGTAACAGTGTCGGGCAGCACGCCTTATATTCATCCGATTTCATATTAAATCCACTATGTGATTACGTTTCTTCTTTTTTCTTTCTTAGTTAGCGTGCCTAGAGAACCATAAATATGAAATAGAAACTGATCTTATGTATGGTTGGAGTTTTTCGAATACATGAAAATCAAAGATGCCATAACTCTATAATCATTCATAATGAACCTGAAAGAAAACTGGGGATCGAAGAAAACTGATATTTACACTGATGCAGATTCCATTTCCAAAGATAAATCAATGCTTTGCTCTATAGGTTCTTGCATGACTTCACTGGTAGAGTGCATGAATGCCATTTCATCTTTCAATGTCTGAGGCTCTTGGAACATTTCCAAGGACCTTTGAGTATTCCTCAATCCTTCCAACTCTGTTGATACCTCTTTCATAGTAGGCCTTTTTTTCCCATTCAACCTCAAACATCTTGTTGCAAGCTCCGCAATAGTGTGAATTTGCTCCTTCTTTGCTTCTCTAGCAACTTGAGGATCTAAAATCTGAACAAGTTGATTTTCCCTCGTCAATGAAATGAAAGATGCAACCAAATTTTCCCCTTCATCTTTAGCAAAAGAAAATGGGGTATGCCCAGTGAGTATCTCTACAAGTGTAACTCCAAAGCTATAGGTGTCACTTTTATCTGTGAATATACTAGACTGGAAGTACTCTGGATCCATGTACCCAAAAGTCCCTTGTACTTTTGTGGTTAAGTGAGTTTTGTCAAGTGGAACTGATTTTGAAGTCCCAAAGTCAGACACTTTTGCACTATAGTTATGGTCTAGAAGTATGTTAGAGGATTTGATGTCTCTATGAAAGATGGGGATTGAAGCTGCAGAGTGCATATATGCTACTGCTCCGGCAACTTCACAAGCAATTCTGAAGCGATTTTCCCAAGAAAGTGATGATTCAATTTCTTTCTGCTTGATATGATCGAAGAGTGTTCCATTAGGAATGAATTCATATACTAGTACTGGAACCTCAGTCTCCAAGCAACAACCAAGTAATTTCACGATGTTTCGATGATTAATTTGAGACAAAATGACAACTTCATTAATGAATTGCTCAATCTGATTTGCATCTATTGCTCTTGACCTCTTAACAGCCACTATGGTACCATCAGGTAACATCCCTTTATAAACTGTGCCATAGCCTCCCTGCCCAAGAAACCGACTCTGGTTGTAGTTATCTGTTGCTTTTTCCAGCTCCTCTGCAGTAAATAGTTTCGCTTTATTACTAGTACTTCCATAGGATGAGTATTTTTCTTGCAACAAAAAGCCTCCATTTTGCTTGAAAAGTTTCTCCTTATGGATTTTGATTTTCCTTCTCTTTAGGTATTGGTATAACTTGTAGCCTGAAAGGGACAGACATATGAATGCAATGCCAATGCCAATACCTGTTAAGCAAATGAGTAAAAGGAAGAAAACCAATCAGATTATATCTGAAGTTAAAATACCAGACAGCAATTGTATATCTGAGTGCTGTGTTTAATTTCAACAACAATATTTCCAGATTTTGTCATCCATGGTTGATAAAAAGTACTTTTGTCGACAGAAAAGAAAATTAAGGAGAGATGCACATACCTATTATTGTAACCAATTTCACAGGAAACTTTTTACCATCATGAATGCAATTGAGATATTCAAGGCTTCCATCTGCAACATAAGCATCAGAGCTGAGGCATTTCTTGCTTTTGAGTGGAACAAGAAGAGTCGTAGTAGGGTCGATAGCGTTGTCCTGTGACAACATATTTGCTTCCATTACACTTTGTGCGCTGACCCCAAACATGTTTCCAATTGCTGCAACTGTGTCATTCTTGGCTACTATATATGTGAGCAGGGAGGTAATCCCATCTACAGTTTGATTTTGACTAGGACAAGCACATCTCACAGGAACCATTAACACTGCTCCCACTGGAATATTCTCAGGGTCATAGTAGTTCTGGCCTACCATAGCCTGGCATGTAGTGAGGCCTTGGTATGTGTCATTTGCTGTGTGAAAATATGTATCGCCTTTTGTAACTGTGTAAGGAGAGGCGTGCTGGAATATATTGCCTGAACATGAACAAGAAACTGGAACTATAATCAACTTATTTGCTGGAATTTTGTCACCTGGTGAAATTTTGTTGATTGAGGCAATATCAGAGGCTTCAGAGCCAAGCAGATAGGCGATGCTGATGGCGGTGTCATAAGGTGTTCGGGATCTGAAGGTGACATAGGCCTGGCATGACTTGACACTGCCATCACAGAGGTACCCTTTTGATATAGCAGGGTTGCTAGAGCAGTTAAACTGTGTGCTATTGATGTATGCCTGCTGAGTTTGTGCTGGTTGATAAAACAAGGACAAGAACAAGTATGCATAAGCATAATAGAGGATGTAGAATGAAAATGGTTCCATGGCTCCCAAACCAGATACGAGTTTGGCTTTTGTCTTATAGATTAGGTATAATTAATATGGAAAAGAATGGTTTGGTATGAATTTCCTGGCTGTTTGCAGACTTATATATATATCATGATTCACGAGGAAGATAAAAAATGAATCAGAATTGTCAGTTAGCTGAAGTGAATTGTTATGTCTCTTTCTTGGGATGGTACGTGTCTCTCTCATTTCAAATCAGATTATATCTTCAGCTAGCAACTACTCCATAAGCGACTTATAGCTAGAGCCTTGCACAACTTTACCACATGATTTTGACTAGTCCTGGTCAAATTGGCTTTACAACGTGGCAATATCAAAGTTCAACAACTGCTCTGTATGAATCCTTAAAACTTTACCCAAAAAAATTATCCAAGAACCGACTTGACCAGAAGAGACATTAAATAATAAATAGTACTGATCGCATATCTCTTAGAGCTCAACAATTTCTGCACGTTGTGGAGCCTTTCACACATTTTTCAATTAAATATTATATAATGAGGTCTCATGTGCATGTGTATCCCATGATTATTTCCTAAATATCTGGTGGTAATTTTCAAGAAAGCAAATCAAATCCAATTCCTTGCTGGCTAAGAAGACTCACATGAGACAATACTACTACTACATATTCTCCCAATATTTTACAATTGCAAGAGTGCCTGGCATGTGACATAATGACATAGAATTGACATGTCAATTAAATTACTTAATATATTTAATAATATATTTTTCACATAAGTATTTTAAAAAATAAAAAATTATATATAAATCAATAAAACATATCTAAATTACACAATGGTCAATATGAATTTCTCCATTCCATATTAGTCAATGAATTTTATAATTTCTTTCCAAAATGATCAATGGCCCGGTCCAACTACTTATGTTATATACAAAACCTGGATGGAAAAATGACCAAGTTGCCCACACTTAAGCTAATTTCTCCCTCTGCCTCTCACTCGATCTCCTCTCTTTCTTTTATGCACTAATCAAATCAGATCTCTCACTCGTTTCGCACCCGATTGTCTCACTTCTCATGGCTGAGACTTTCGCCAACCATCTCTTCCATTGATCTGTCTCCTCATCCTTCGACTCGATCAAGTTGGGGCTCGAGAAGCTCCTTATTCTGAAACGTGGCGTTGAGGCGGCTGGAGATGGGAAGCTAGGGCTCTAATTGTGGTTTAGATGAAGCAAATGAGGTCTTCGAGGTCACCAAATTTAGTTTGGGGTCTACGAAAGAAAAGTTGAGCTTGGTCCCTTGTCTGCCTGACCCAAGTTCATCTCCAGGTAACTCTAATTCTCATTTTCTATGTGTCTTTAATTCTTTAGTCTTTTCAATTTCTTGGGTTTTTTTGTTATTTTGTTATTTTGTTATTTGTTTTATTCTTTCATTTTTTTTTTATGGCAGTGAATGATAAGGATAGGGGTAGGTTGGATCGAATTGGACAGCTAATGAATGATCTGATTATGTGGAGGGATGTAACAAGGTCAAGCACGCTTTTGGTTTGGTTTTGGGTCTCTATTCTTCTTTTCTTCTTGCTTTGCCAAAGAAATTAACTTTAGGTGACTTTTCTCATTTTTTCTCATTCACTTTTCCCTCACTCTTCTATGTAATTATAGTATGAAACATCTAATTCTTTGAATATCCATGTTTTCATCATTTTCTCCATGATTTCCCAAGTACACTTCTATTTTTGGGTGCTTCGTTTGTCTCCAATTCAATCTTTAAAAGTTATGTACAACTTTCTCTGACTTTGTATTGCTTGGGACTACTATCTTTTCTCTGTTACCTAAGAAGTTACCGAAAAAAAAAAAAAAAAGCAAGAAAAGAAGACAGCATTTTTCAGTGCCTGTCTAATAGTGTGCGAAAAAAATCAAATTGGTACAGTTACCAATAAGGTATATATATATATGAATGTTCCCAAGATACAATTTATAAATTTTTTATCATTGCATATGATTTTTTTTTGCTTGTAAATTTGTTATGCTGGAAGTTGATTTTAGTAATTGGAAAGTAGATTAGGTTTTGTTCAGATGTTTGAGTTAGTTAGTTAACAGTATCTGTTTTAGTGGTTTTCATGTTGAATTGTGGTGATGAAGTTTTTAGTTTAGTGTCTATTATTTTATGGTGTTGTGAATTTAATTTTATTAGGTAATTGATTTTGAATCAGTACTATCATAGAGTTATTGATTTTGATTCGGTAACTGTTACATAGTTACTAATTTTGAATCGGTAATTGTCATATAGTTATTGATTTGAATCGGTGATTTTCATACAGTTATTGATTTTGCGAATCGTTGACTATCACACAATTATTGATTTTTGAATCGGTGACTGTCACATAATTACTGGTGAATTGTAGTGTTAAAGTTTTTGGTTTAGTGTCTATTATTTTATGGTGTTGTGAATTTAATTTGAATAGATGATTGTCACACAATTACTGACTTCGAATCAGTGACTATCACACAATTTTGAATGAGCGATTGTTACATAATTATTTATTTCAAGTCAGTGACTGTCACACATTTACTGATTTTGAATGGGTTACTATCACACAATTACTAAATTTGAATCAATAACTGTCACACAGCTTTATAATCCATAATTTCTATGACTGATTGCTCAGACAAGCATAGTCAAATGGTGTATGTTTTAAATTGTTTACTATCTAACAGTATA
Organism: Purshia tridentata; assembly: GCA_003254885.1. NCBI lineage: Eukaryota > Viridiplantae > Streptophyta > Magnoliopsida > Rosales > Rosaceae > Purshia > Purshia tridentata. The sequence goes on from QANT01005223.1 coordinate 22,710, forward strand.
TGTCTGATTTAGTTATAATTTTTATTTACTTTGTTTTGTTATTTTGATTTTAAATTAAATTTATCTTGATTTGTGTTTATAAAGGTTTTAGGGGTGGTGTTGGGTGTATAATATGTATGTCAAAGCGTATAATTTTTGTTTTAATACACTAAAATACAATGTCATACACTTTAGGTTGATTTCATTGTTTTCATACACTGTCATGCAATCATTGTTTTGATTTTTTATATAGTCATGGATTGTTATTAATGTCATAGGATTTTTTAGTGTCTGTTGCACAGTTAATGAATTAGTTCTTGATGTATATGAAACTGTATAGTGTTAATTTTGCATGTTCTTTAGTAATATTGAATTGATTTTATAATTTGAAATTTTATATCTTTACTGCATTGTTACTAAATGAGTTTGTATTTAGAAATGAAGTTTTGGATGATAATTTAAATTTCATTTTCTATTACACAGTTACTGAATTAGTTGTTGACGGTGGATGTGAGCAAATTTTTCTCGCACAAATAAAAATAATTAAATAAATAAACTAACAAACAAACTTGGATTCTTAGGTTCCTTACGATGACAATGAGAATGTCATAATGACATTGCAGATGTTGAAAAAGAAAAAAATCATGGAGCTAATTGCCAAGAAGCATGATATAAAAAACTTGCTCTTAGCATTCGTATTGCAGACTTGGAATGTGCAATTGACCAAACACATTTATGATTATGCAAGACACAATAAAAGCAATGAAGCAGAAATACCAATCCTGATCAAGCCTTGATGATCAAATGCGAGAGTTCTCTAGTGTTGTTTAAGTGATGCCTGAGCAAGTATAAGTTCTTGATGGTTGATTTGTTCTCTCCAACAAATCAACTACCACGTGTAACTTAAACAAGTTGCTTTAGTAACTACCTCGTGTCACTATGAGATCAATTTTATTTTTTTGTAATTTTTTGTAAATTAAACACGTTACTTACAATAATGAAACCGGTGGCAGTGGCTGTAATGGATTGTATGGTATATCTTATATATGTTTACAATTTAATTTAATTCATTTTGGTCAATAGTTACTGTTATGGTATTTAGGCGATGCATCAGCAATGGCAGAGAGTGTAAATACTCTTAAATATTGAGTTCAATTATTATTGTCCATTATTTCTAATATTTCATTTTAGTCAATGACTATTATTTCATAAATCATTGGTCATTATGTAATTGCTAAATTTTTTATTGATTTTTATGTAATTCACCCTTTAAAAAACTAATATATCTTTATTTTAAATCAAATCACAAAAGAAAAAATATTTTAAAAAGATTTTATGACAAAATTATAAACCTCTAAACGTTTTCTTAAAAAAAAAAAATTCCCCAATTTTAGAGAAAAAAAAAACACTCAATCCAATTATTTAGGGGGTGTAGTGTATATAGATTTATAAAGACTTTTATAGAATTTTTTCAAGTTGCAGACTTTTGCAGAATTTATATATTTTCACAGAATTCTACAGAGTTTTACAGAGTCTATAAAAATCCTTATAAATCCGCAGAGAAGAGATCGGATTTATAATGACTTTGAAATACACATAAA
>QANT01005225.1:0-70034 GCA_003254885.1 Purshia tridentata
TAATTATAGGGGTAGGAAAATCGAAAATCCACGTTTCAGAAAAGGTTTCAACAAGAGTTAATTACAAATAAATCAATCAAAAATTTCACAATTACATTTTAATCAATACAGTTTTTTATAATTTTATTTTAGTCATTATTGACCAAAAATAAATTAAGTTTAGTAACTCATGTGGGATATAGTTTCAAAATCTATTGATTTTAATAAAAAAGTAAAATTTACATTGACTATTATGTAATATTCAAATATTTTATTAATTTAAATGTAATTTTCTATTTTAACAAACACTCCCCATCGCCCAAAACGCAGCACAAAAGAGAAATAGAAAAAACTCACCGTAAACGCCGCCACGACATTGCCACGTAGGTTCGAACAGAAGCCGAAGCAAGCTTAGTCAGTTTCCGAACCACAAGGCTCGGACGACACAGCTGGATACAGCCTGTCACCAACAAAGTCCCACTCACCTATTCCCCTAACTACGCTCGCTCGTTCTCCCTCTCTCTCTCTCTCTCCCCCTCTCCCTCTCTCTGCTCTCTCTCTCTCTCTCTCTACGTGCGTGCAAGTTAGGGTTTGCCGATCTTTTTCTGTGATTCTCCAATTCACCGTGTCACTTAACCAGATCACGATTCTCCGCCTTGTAAGCTCTGGATTGATCTCCCTTTTGTTTCATTCTGTAATCTTTTTCACTATCGGTTCTTGAATTTAGGGTTTCTATTATGTTGCTATCGTCCTAATGATGTTCAATATATTTTTTTCTTCTTATTGTAATGATTTTATTGTCGATATTGTGACTTTCGCGGTCGTATATGTGGTTTTTGTCTTTTCTTGAAAGATTAGATTTGAAATAAGGCTTGGTGCGAGGTTTTTTCTTTGTATTTATTTAAATGTTTGTTCATCGTTTGGTTGTTGGGAAATGGTGGGAAAGAATAAAGCAAGATTATAAATTTAAACCGTACTTTTAATTTTCTTGCTTATTTTCTTTATGTTTTTATTATTATGGATAATTAAATAAATGTATGATGTTAGGCTTTCTTGGTATGATTTTCATTTATTTTGTTTTCGATTTTCTGATTTGTTTGAGCAGCTTAGTAGGATACCCAATTGTTTGGTTAAAAGAGGAGATTCCAGTTGGACTGGTATATTTATAAGCATTAAAGCATACCCAATTGTTGCTCGCAGATGTAGTTGGGGAAAAGCCTTATTTTTAATAAGAAAATAAACGAGAAATTAATAGCTATGCTCGAAGGATCTTAAAGTGATAAATGCATGGAAAAGGAATATATGTTAAGTATGCAATCTCATCCCCGCTTTCTTTTCTTGAGTACCTGTGATCAGTACTCTTTCAAAGATTTGACATTTGGATGGGTGCACACCCTATTTAACTTAATAATTGTGCTAATGTGCGCCGTTGATTGTTATGACCATAGTATTATCCATTATGCTAACAACTCATCACATGTAGTTGGTACTTGAAAAATCTGACAAAATCATGGAATCTGTAGTCATTAATTATTTGTCTCGTGTAAAATCTACTTTTTACAATATTATAGGAGGTTTTTTTATTTATATCGATATTATTGCAAATGTTCTCTCTGGTTGATAATGTATTTGTTGAAGTTGCAAATGAAAGGAACCTTGTTAGCCTTATTTTTTCTCCCCCAAATATGAGAATTTTCATTTTCTCATGGTTGTAGTATTATTAAGTTTGTTGTTTTAATAGTGTACAATATATAACTATATTGTGTGGATTATGACCAAAAGTTATTTTCCCATCTTTTAAAAGTCCTTGTGTGCTCATGGTTTCTTCCACTTATATTGCAGGTTGCTAGGTCACATAAGAGCCCAGTTCTTTACAGATATTGTATGTGCTATATGGTTGTTGTAGGCAATGTTGTGGAAACATCATCTTCAATAGTAGATATGGTTAATCTGGGTTTGATGAGCATATTCTGGTATTACTTTGTAAACTGCTCCTATAGTTGATTCTGGAAAGGAAGCGTGTACGCTACCAGAGGATCTTTTGTATCCATGCTGGCAGAGAGCATGCGTGGAATCTGTGCTTCGGGTAATGCCCCTGACGAGTTTTGCTGCCGATACACTCGGTGTGTTGACCATATGTCTAGTTGCTCTCTTGATCCTTCTTGGTTTCCTCTGCATTATTTACTTGTTTTACTTTCGCTCTCGCATTCGTAGTCAGGGTTTTATTCAACTTAGCTATTTCAGTGGCCCTTGGATAATCCGAATCACTTTCATCTTGTTTGCAATCTGGTGGGGTTTTGGTGAAATTATCCGGTTAAGTTTTTTGAGACGTGAGGGAAGAGTGTTGAATACCGTTAACCTGAAATGGCAGGAGACCATCTGCAAATGCTACATTGTCTCAAACCTGGGGTTTGCAGAACCTTGCCTATTCCTGACTCTCGTTTTCCTACTTCGTGCACCCTTGCAGACAATGGAGTCAGGAATTCTAAGTCGAAAGTGGAATGCGAAAACAGCTGGTTACGTTCTTTTCTACTGCCTTCCAATGCTTGTTCTTCAGCTCTTTGTTATTTTAATTGGACCCGAGCTGCACAAGAATGAGAGCTTACGTAAATTGCCTCCCTACTTCACAAGTACAATGAACAAGACTGATCATATTGCCCTCTGCACTTACCCTTTAATGAGTACTATCCTCCTTGGGATTTTTGCCACCATTGTAACTGCCTACTTGTTTTGGCTTGGAAGGAGGATTTTAAAATTGGTCATCAATAAGGGTCTGCAGAAGAGAGTTTACACATTGATATTCTCGGTTTCAAGTTTCCTTCCATTAAGGGTTACTTTGCTTGGTTTCTCTGTTTTATCTAAACCAGAGCACTTTCAGTTTGAAGCCCTTGCTTTCTTGGCTTTTCTTGCCATTTTATGTTGTGTCGGGGTCTGTATATGCATGCTTGTTTACTGCCCAGTTGCGGATTCTTTAGCCCTGGGAAATTTACAGGACTTGGAGGGTAGGATGAGAGTTAATGATGATCAAAATGATACCATTTCTCTTATTGCTAACCAGAGTCATATTGAAGAAAGTTCTGGAATTAGCCCTGTTAGAAACTCTGATGTGTCGTCAACAAAACAGCGTGGATCAATTTCTTTTCGTACTTTGGAAAAGGTAGAGGGTTCTTCTAGGGGACCCTTTGTGGAATTGAGCCTCTTTTCTCCTAGTCATGATGCAACACCCCCGGAATCACCTCCGCTTCTCGGCTGGCCTATGCGTGCATCTCCTTCACCTCACCAGTAGTAGTTCATGGGAGAACCACCACTACTTAGGTAGAAGCATGCATGCAGCACAGCAACTATGCAAGAAGAAACTGAGTACGCCTGGTCGTCAGTATCATCAATTTTGTGGTAAAGAAAAACTGATTGTAAAGGGTTTAGATTTTTTTAATAAGGATTTTTATTCTTGGTTTGCTTGTTTTCTAGTTTTAGATAATGATGGTTTTGCTTGCTTGATGGAATTCGTGATCTAAGCTTTCTATTTCACACCTGTACTACTTTTATAACCATTTGCATCTTTATTCCTTGCTGTAATGAATACATACTCTGGTCGTATCAATTAGGTGGGAACTTGGTGGTACGTCTGGCTTCTGCACCTAATAGTTTTCTTCTTGGGCACCGTTTCATTTTAGTTTATTGGCATGGATTAGAGATTGGTATATTGGTGATGTCTTTCTAATTGTGGCTTGCTCTGGTTGCTATGAATGCAGGTTAATTCAAATATGGAAATTCCAAAATGGTTTAATTTGCTGTTCCTAAACATCAAAGTAGCCATGCTGTTTTAGATTTTATTTTTTTAATTTTCTCATTTTGTCTGCCATATATTTTTCTCTTCTGTAGTCATCATCTACAGAGAGTCCAAAGTTTAGCTTATGGGTTCGGGTTTAGGTAGACCGGTATTGAGGACCAAGTTCGGGTCCTGGGTCTCTAGTCTGATGTTCAAAGTTCAGGTCTTGAAATGTCGTATGTTAGTCTTGGACTCTTCTATGAAGTTAACTCAAACCTTTTGTGGACGCAACAATTTAGTACGGTCCGAATGGCTTTTATCATTTAGTGGTTTAAGATCCCCATCATTTAGTGGGTTGAGGTCGTCAATGGATGGGATTGGGCTGGATCCTCGAAACACTATTTTGGGTCTGCCTTGAGGAGCATTGATTGATTAATGGATTTTAGCCCATTGATAGTGAATAGACTGAGTTAAATTTTGGTTCCGTGAAAATTTGAATAGAAATTTTAGAAAATTTTAATTTTCGACAGAAATTAAACGGAAATAACGGAAATTATTATTAAAATACGAAAATTTTGAATGAAATTTTATTATATGTTTATTTAATATATTATTTACTATTTTGATAAAAAATATTGAAGAAACCAAATTATATAATAGGCTTCATGTGATATAAGATGAATATAATACGCGTTGGAGATAAATACTGTACAAAAAATGGTTTACTAATTAATAATTACATATATTTTATTGAATAAATACTTTAATTTTATTTATATTATAATTTTGAATTATAAATTAAATATAAATAATCATATAATAACTTAATCTGAATTTTATTAAGACTGTTAATTTATTAGTTATAGATTGAAAAAGTTTAAAGAAAAGTTGAGTTATGAGACTTAAGAAAATTTTTGTTAAATTGATTAAGAGACAACAACAAGTTTTGAAGATTCATGGAATATTATTTGAGGTTATGATGTTTGTTATGTGCATTATTTAAAGTTTGGAGATTTTTGGGGTGGAGACAAAATAAATGTTTGGAGATTCTTAGATATTTATTTGAGGTTATAAGGATTTTTAACAAATTAATTTAAGTAATTAAATATTTATAGGAGTTATTGAGAATTATTTAGAAACATATAAATTAAATTGAATGAGGCATGGGTACTTAAAATTTGAAGTTAAGGTGATAAAAAATGGTACAAGATAAGAGGAACCTATAGAAATTATCGAAACATTTTTTGGACTCGGATTCTTGATTAGTGATTTATTTAAAGATTTAGACGAGTATACTCTTAATATAAAAGTTTGGATTGAAGAGGAAATTACTCTGATATTTGATTGGTGATTTATTTAAATATTTGGACGAGTATACCTTTAATATAAAAGTTTGGATTTAAGAGGAAATAATTAAATTGTATCTTTATAAATTATGATTTTGGCATTGCTGGATAGAACTCGAACTCACGAGCTTGTAGGCGAAAACGGATTGCGAATCGGAGTTACGTAGCTCAAATTACAAATATTTGAAGCATAAGGGCAAAATGGTAATTGCAGGTCAGATCAAATCTGGTCTTCTTCTTCTTCCCCGAGCAGTCTGTCTCCTCTGCACTTACTCTCCCTCCTCTTCTTTGACCAAACTGTGATCGCTTATATCTCTCTCATCCGAGCTCCGATTCCGGCGATTTTGGTGTCGTTAGAAAGCTATCGACGACGCCTTTCCACTGGTAGTTTCAGATCACTCATCCGACCATCCACGAAGACGCAGCGACGCAAAACCAGTCACGCCTTCTGGCCGGCGATCTCCCATTTCTGGCCACGACGAAACCCCAAACCACCCAAGATCTCTTCCTCTTGTCGAGCTAGACCTAATGGTACCCTTCCCTTGCTCGAAGACGCAGCGACGCAAAACCAGTCACGCCTTCCTGCCGGCGATCTCCCATTTCTGGCCACGACGAAACCCCAAACCACCCAAGATCTCTTCCTCTTGTCGAGCTAGACCTAATGGTACCCTTCCCTTGCCTCAACAACCAACCAGAAAGCCATCAATTTGAGTTTTTTATTGAGGTGTGAGTAATGAGCGAAATTTTGGCGAAAAATTAATAGAGTGGTGTTAAAATTTTCATACCCCCAAAAAACGAAATTTAACACCTTGGAGAGAATAATCGATTTTCTAATAAGAATATAGTACTCTATATTAAAAATTTCTTAGCCATTCAGTTGTAGGAATACCAAAGTTGGGTGTTTAACATTTGGTACATTATTACACAGCGAGTCAAATGCACAAGATCAAAAAATGAAACACTACTGAGAATTTTTATAACCCATAAATTAAAAAACTAAACAATACAACAGTAAGGAATGGGTAGTTCAAAATGGCTCATCCTTTGACTCAGGGAAAATCTGCCAGTAATGGTGGCAAACCAGTAACTCACGAGCCTTGAAGTATTTCCCACTGCCTCCTAACAAGAAATAAATACTCTCTTCTACTCAAAAAAATGTGATACGCTAATCTAAGAGAATCAGAATGTACAATTAATAAAGGTTATAAGTATTTACAACATGGATTCATCCACGCCCTTCAAACCAGGAAGCAATCAAATAATGGTAAAATCATCGCCTCTTTCTCCCTACACTTTGATGCAATTGCCAAGACCAAACAATCAAAAATATTACAAGCGCCACTCCAGCAGATATCCAAAACATTACCAACCATAGGGGCATTGGTTTGGGATATAATCCTGATCAAATTAATAAAATAAAACAAAGGTTGTTCTTGTGAATAATTGTGCCAGCACTCAAATGAACAAATTTTTTTAAAAAAAATTGAGAACATACCATGTCCGAACTTGATGCAAATGAGAAGTTCAACAATGCAAATAGCTACAGAAAGCCAACAAAATGCTCCAACCTTCTTCACTGGTTTTCTGTCAAATACAGTAATAAAGCAAAATGGGAAACTACATGTCATCTGCAAATAAGTTTAAGTTTCCAGTGAAATGTTTGTCTCTGTGTGTGTGAAAGAGAGAGAAAGAGGAGGGGGGAAGGGGGGGAGAGAGAGAGTACCTGTCCTGAAGGTAGGAATTGTACTCACGAATTGTTGGAATTGCAATTAGCCACCACAAGATCAACCTATACACGATCACAGGGTTTCGAGGAGGAATCCATAGACAAAACTTCAGAAAGAAGGTATTAAGCTCTACAGTCATGAATACAATGCAAAGAGTGAGGACTTGAATGAATCGCCAAGGACCAAGCAAGGGATGCCACTCATCTTTGTCCCACCGAGCTGGTGTAAATTGTCCCAGTGTACGTTTAACCTAAAATCATAAAAGTTGCATTATTTTCAATTTATTATAACTGTTTATGTGAGCTTTTTCCTTAAGCCAATTGACAAAAAGACCCGATTCACCGTAAACCAAAATCTGTAAATGAAATTCATAACATACTTTTCCAATAATATTAGGCTGACGACTAAGACCAACCCACTTGTATGTTTTTCCATCAAAATACCTAACGGTATGCATTCCTGCCCAAATACCTGCCAAGTACACCAAACAGAACTAGTCACAGGAGGCCACAACCATAAAATATAAATGCTACCTTGCAGACAGAACATCTTTATTGTTATACTCATGGTATTTAACAAATGATGAATCCAAATTCAAGATCCCATTATTCAAATAAGTTCAGAAAATAAAATAAAAAAGAGTTTCAGTCTAAAGTCAAGTTATTAAATGTCAACTTGCCAAAACTTTTGGTTGGCACCTACGATAAAAAAAGGGACCAAGATCCTATGCACCATAGTGGTAGCCCCGATTAAAATATACAAGATATTATGCTATAACTCAGCGAAGATAAGCCCAAAAGTAATAATGTAAGAGAGTTCTCACCAAACCAGTTGCATATCAAAATGTCAAGAATAATACTGTCCCACCAGCACTCATTGAAATTTGGTAACATGTGGCGGAATGTTAGCTGAACATGACAAAAAAAACTTTATATTACAATCAAAGCAACCCCTTGAGCATATATGAATAGGTATAAAGTCCAGAAACCAACCTCCAAAAACTCAAATCCGACTGAAAGCACCCACAGAAGGGGCTGATTACGGATCAAGATAGCCTTTCCCCACCACCCAATTATATGAGCTAAAACAAATTCATCAAAAAGTGTTTCCTATGGAAAAGGGAAAAAGAAACATCAGAGAATACTATAGCATCCTGATACTGTACTGATGTCAATTGAGAACATAACATTACATGAGAAACAATGAAAGTAGATGGGTTGTGAAAGAAGAAATCATACATGAACATTCTTAAACCTGCTCGGATTTTCAGGCAAATATATGCGACAATCAGCACCATAAGATCTTTCCGGAAGTTCTGAATTAAATCAAGAAATACAAACATAAAATGAATATCTTGACTATCAGACAATAAGCTACGGCATCCCACATAATTTGACTATAAAAAGCTCTGCAAATCTCATATGCCTAACAAATTCAATGATAAAATATTCCTAATCAGCTAAAATACCATACTAAAAAATTTGAAAAAAATAATGAATTGCATAGCCAACACGAGAAACTTATAAGCTAAAATTCCATATTAAAAATTTGAAATAAATGAATTGCATTACCTACACCAAGATCAGGATGAAGAAACTTCATAAACTGCCGAGCATCATCACGCTTCTGTAAAGTGAGAAACTAAAAATTAACTATCACAAGAATGTAGACACTAGAACAATTCAAATGTGAAGTTAAAAAAAAAGGTTTCCTAGAAAAAAAAGTTAATATTTCAGAGGAAGAAAAGAAACTAACAACAAGACGCTTAATATATTGGACATAATTACGGCTTGATACATTGGAACATAAATTAAGAAAAAATAGGCAGAGAAAATGAACTTCCAACAAGAATTAGCCCAGACTTCAATGGTTTATACCTGAATATACATGCATGCAACATACATGTATATGGACAGAATATTTACAGATTATAAAGTTATACCAAAAAACCAACCTGAAAAAGCAAAAATGTGAGAGAAACAAGGTAAACAACAGCCATTCCATGAACTAAGCGCCAAATTGCAGGATGTGGTCTGATCAGAACCCTGTATGTAATGTGATAGAGCATAAAGCCAACAGTCATTGGACTTTGTATATAGGAAAAACAAAAAGGAAAATGTAAAACCAAAGAAACTTTATTTCCATGTAAATTATTTCTATTTCCAACCATTACCAAAAGACCATATATCCCACCATTATTTTATATATGAATAAAAAACCGACCATATAACCCATAACAGATAGTCTGTTATCAAATCATATGATTAATAAGACGTTAAAATTCTCTTTGTTATCCACTATGTTTTATCCCCTTCCCTTATCATTTTCCTCCCAAATTTTTTAATCATTTAGAATTCATACCTTTTTGATTTATTTTCTATCTTAGTTGCGCATAAAATGAGTAAGCATCATATTCATTGTATATAAAATAACCATCAACAAGCTGTTCATTTAATTATTTTTTGTTAACCTCTCAAAGCTTATTGTATCACTAAAGGTATCTAGTCGCCAAAAAAGACAAGACATCTGAGTATCCCACATTCCTCACTCTTTCCCCTGTTTGAATATAAGGACATACCATCCCCCATGTATCAGTGGATTCCCAAGTTCAACTGACAAAAAGAACTAAAAAAAGTAGTACAAATTATACTAAGTGTCTGGATACAAATGTCAATATCCCATTCATAATATTGTATTATTAAAGTCTCGAAGCACCAATATAAAGATCAAAGCACAGATAAGAGTAAAAAACACTAAATGAAAACAAGGTTCACAACTAACTCAGTCCAAGAACTCACGTAGATGGGGCTTGCAGCAAGCAATAAGCAAGAAAAACTGCAATCATTGCCCATACACCCCTGCAAGAAAGAATAGGCAAAGGGTTTTAACAAATTCCAAAGTGTAAATAAGAGGATACCATTAAATCAATATCACCAAGCTTAACAATGAAGAAAAAACCTTTTTACAGATGTAACAACATCTCCAGCTGCACTGCGTTCTGGATCCAGGGCTCCACTAACCCATCTGGTAGGAAATTTGAACAAACAACAAGACACAGCAATAATTTAACCAATTCTCTGAGTACTTCAAGAAAAATTATATAATAACATAGGTCATCATTGTGCCAATACTGCAGCAGAAGAGCATAAACTCATCTAAGGCATGCTTTCTTTTCTTTTCTGTGTGTACAAAGGAGGCCCAAGGCTGGAGAGGGTGAGAGTTGAACTCTGGCCTTAGGTGTGGGGTGTAAATACTTTACTAGTGGAGGACTTGGCCAATATATATGAAAATGAAGAAAAAAAAATGGAAGAATAACATGCATTACAACATTAATCATTTGGATTAAAGCAAGATCCAAGAAAAGTCGGATCACCAAATAACTGGAAAACTCAATGTTAAACCTAAAAACTGAGACACAAATCATCCCATTTTACATTTGAAATATAAATTCTGTAAGCCTAATAGAGGGAACCCAACAGCATCATGAATCACCAGAGTCATTGGACAGACAACTTGATATGCTAAGGCAACCACAGAACCAGGATATCTAACAACTTAAATGCCTTTCACCGACAAGAAAATATGACTGGAAATTCACAGAACCAATAGCTTTATCAGGGATTGCGGTAAATAAATGCAGAAGAAAAGAAGCATTTTGTTTGCAATCCATACCGTGAACCTACTTAAAAACAACACTGAGTAGGCAAAGTACATTGCTATTAATAGAGAGGGCCTACGAAGTGAAAAGAGCACTCACATAAGAAAACATGCACCAATAAGTAACATTGAAATGGTCCGAGGCTTGTATGCCCATGCAGTCCATGGATCCAGTTCATCACCTAAATTCGACTCACTCATGTCACCATTTTCTTGAACATAATTATCCCTTCTCCTCACTCTCCTATGACCATTAGGCTCCATCGGCCTTGAGTACAAGGGCACAACTTTCCACTACAAAAAATAAAATATAAGATGAGACAAGTAAATTAATGTTATTAGCAAGATCTTCCCTGATTTGCCACTTTATATTACTGATAAATTTGGTAACAAAAACCAAAAGGAAAATGAGACCACTAAATGTAATACAGAAAATATCAGTGTGTCAAAAGAATGTTAAAGGTGCGCACAAATGAAAACAATAGTGGACATATAATCCTCCCTATTATAACCAACTAAAGATGAGTAAGTTTTCTTATGCCCACCAGAAATAACTAGTACATGGAGAAAAATAAACATAAGGCTAAACCATAGGAAAACACTTCATAGTAAGTTAAGATAAGCAAAAGAAAACAACTTGCAAATGTTCAAATATATTGGTAAAAGAAGCTAATTTGCACCATAATATGAAAGGAAATCATCAAAACTAATAAAAGCAAATTAACATGATAGACAAACAAAATCTGTTTGAATTGTTACCAAATAATTTATAATTCATGAGCAACTCATAGATATAGGGAGTAGTAAACACAAACTTAGAGTTACAAGATGATCAAATTTATATGTTTTCTTTAAAAGATTGTCATATGGAATCCATCATATCAGATAGGGTCCTAACAGAAGATGACTGACATTGATGCGACAATAAATATATATGTACTGGTTGTTCATGAATATATGAAAGCAAAAATCAATATAGAAAATGACATGCCATTTCATAACGTCCCATTCCAGATAAGAATTTGATTCCATGAAATGCTATGCTGTTACAAAGCAGACACAAAACCACGGAATTTTACATGTTTGGGACATAGATTTGATAAAGAAATGGAAAATCTAGTCAGCCAATTTAATGCATCTTGCCCTTTATAAAGGTACAGTCCTACAGGTTGTCCTACAGGTTATAGTAACATCCAACACCCTTCTTTGTCAAGTAACTATCCACTTCCACATCAAGTTTCCACCATAAAATTATTTCTATCCTTAACAGAAGTTTAGAAAAAAAATATGTACACAGTGGAAACCTCCAAAAATCAAAATCTACAATAATCCCTCAAGTAATCAAATATATATACCACTTCCACCTATAGACCCCATCCAAAATTGAAACTGTAATGGGTGTGTTTTGAACATATGTGAGCAAACATCTGTATCCTGCTTTGCCCATAGTCAAGGGTGAAAATTATGATGCCACCTTTATGTTATTTGAACAAGTGAGCATATGTTTTGATCTAATATCTCAAACTAAAATAAACCCATCAAAAATTACTTAACCAATGTGTGCTTAGGGTCCAAGACCCTCAAACCTAATCCCCACAATAAACATCAATACTCAAAATTCTTAACCTAGTTTAATATCCCAGTAAACAGAAGAAGCTTCCGCACATCATAGAACAGAAACGCAATAATAATTCTGCACTGTGAAAGGAACAAACAGTATATTATAATCTTTGACAAACTAGGCCTAATACTTAAAACCAGTAACAGAAAAACCCAACAAAATGTAGAAGGTATACGCACAAACACACACACACACATATCTACATATATATATATATATTATTGAATTTAGATGCACATAACAGTAACCAAAAATACCCATCTAAAGATTTCAAAAAATTAAGGCTTTAAAGGTTTAAAAGACGCTTTGATCATGTGCTTGCCAAGCAGTAAACACGCTCACTCAACGAAACTTAGAAAAACAAATAGAGTAATACATCCACAGTCGACCAAGAAAAATACATTTCTACATAAAATAAATCGGATAACAGTAGCTGAAATCAAGAATACCCATCAAGATGTCAAGTAATTCGAAGTTAAATCATTGCATGTTGAAAATTACTAAAAATAAGTGTCAAATTTTGGGAAAAAATAAAATCTGACAGATGGCGGTTTCTCAAAATTTCGTTCTTAAAGAAAAGAAATTTCGTAATTTCGTATGACTGAAATGAAACAAATCACAAACAAAAACAAATACGTGGAGCTGGATGCGATTTATCTATATACAGGTTACAGAAAAAAAAAATCAAAACAACGCAACAGAAGAATACAAATTCAAATATACATATACAGTGATATAAAAAATACACACAAGTATGTATATATGTATATGTATATGTATATGTGTGTAAATAGAGTAGACCATTGAAATAGAGAGGGAAGAAGAAGAGTGAAGAGTGAAGAGTGAAGAGAGAGAAAGGTTGGTCAGATAAAAAAGGCATGTATTTTAGGGAGGGATGCTTACGTAATAGAGAAGATGTAGCCGTACGAATGGAGGACGAGAAGATCGTGGCCGTCGGATCAGAGCTTTTGGAAATTTGAACAAACAGATAGCGAGGAGAGAGAGTTAATAACGGGGAGAGACGAAGATAAGTGAGACACTTAAATAGAGAAAGATGGTGTTAATCAAATCTACTACGAGATATAGCTTTTGCAGTGGCAGAAGAGAGGGAAAAAAGTGCGAGCAGCGACAAGGATGACTCTCTGTGACTCAGTCTCTCTCTCTCTCTCTCTCTCTCACTTTTCGATTTTTTTCTCACAGAGAGTTTTTTCTCTGCTACAGCGGCGAAAAGGCGAAGGGTGATGATGGGAGAATACCCAAAAAAAAGAAAATACGAAAAAACGCCTATATATATAACATATAATATTTATTCAAAGGAGAGAGAGAGAGAGTACGACGGTCAAAGAGAGATTTGAAGATGTGTCAGCACACGAGAGGAGATTTAAAGGTGTTTTTTTCTTTTCTTTTCTCTTTTAATTTTCAGATGCGATGCGGTTGTTGGGTTGATACTTTAGACTTTCAGAACTTGAGATAACTGATACAATAAATAGGCGAAAATGAAAAGCGAAAGGACGGGACTTTATACCGGAAGTACCCCTGACGATCTTCTTTAATTGTATTATTGCAGAATATAATAATATATCATCAATCATGATTCATTGATTCCCTTTCCCTTTCCTTATTTCTATCTTTTCATTTTGCTTAATGCATAGTGACCTCACTCTATTTTTATTTTAAAAGCTAATTTCACATTTGCATTATCTTTTTTGCCCTTTTTTTATTGGGAAAAAGGTGGTGAAAAGCTGGGTGAAAATCAAACTACTATCATGAGGTGGAGTGAAACTAGATACGGGCAAAAATCGGTTCAAATTGACCAACACAATTTGTCAGATTTCTAACACCCAAAAAGTGGAGGTCGATTTATAATCGATCATTAATAGGTTGGGTTCTCAAATAACCGATCAAAATTGACCCATCTCACCTAAAAATAATAATTTAATTATTTTTTATTAAAAACATACATTTTAAGATTAGTTATAATTCAAGACGCATATTTAAGAGTGTATTATTGTTGAATGCATAATTAGTTATTATGTTAATTTAGGACTTTTTATAGATTTCTATCATGACATACGTTAAAAATCATATGCATGACATTTAAATTGAAATAAAATTTTAAAATTTATCAATTTTTATGAGAAAATAAAATTTATATTAACCATTCTGTAATATTAAAGTATTTTATAAATTTAAATATAATATACTAATAGAAAAATTACAAATACCATCAATCACATTATTATTTTGACTTGTGAATTCAACTAATGAGTTATGAAAAAGGTGTTGAATTTGTATTTTGCGAAAGATGAAAGTAATGGACCACTTTGGTGGCAGTACATATTCTTTGAATGATTGTAATTTGACCAAAACATATGATAAAGAACCGTGTAAGCTGATGGGCACTCAATGTGCACTCATTACCTTTGAACCACCACACGGGCTGCCCTTGCCTCTGCCTTTTTCAATCTTTAATGTTTGCTCGTGTGATCCATAACCGGCATGGTACTACAATAAATCATCAATGAAAAGCCGAAACAGTCATGATTTGGATTTACAAGAAAAATAAATAAAATATAATTGCATTGAAGTAGACATAAACCTTTTTCTATTAAACAATAACCCAATTTGAATCATTGATTATTATCTAAAATAAATCAACCTGCAGAATAATAAAATATATGACAATTGAGTGGTAAAATAAAAATAAAAATGAAAATACTTTATAATTTTGGAATACTAGGTTAGTGATAATAGATTGGATAGTTTCACTAATTTCCAGAAAAGGAAAGGGAGAAAACAATAGGTACCCAACAATCAATATGAAATTTCCTTTTCCAAGATAAGAAGACCGTTTGGCGCACGTAATTCTCTCAACCCACTATGCAATATGTACCTTCCAAATCCATTATTATAAATTTATAATTTATGTTATAAATATGTACAGTATATACAAACTACAAACTATACAATACATTAATACAAAACAAAGCATGATTACTTTATGTTGGTACAGCTGACTGCCTTCTGATCCTGAACTGGACCTGATGACTACTATTCGTCAACTCTGCAGGTTTTATATATCTTAATTATATCTGTACCTAATTGATTTAGTTTCTTATATATATTTATATATTATATAGTTTGTGTTGGTAATTAATTTATAATTAATGTACAGGCTACAGCTGAATGTGGGGATTGGCACAGTCAACAAATAGTGGCAGTAGTATGTGGTCCGTCCATTTAATGATGATCCGTGGAGCTTACAAGCTGAAGGCCTTCCCCACAGAAAACAGAATATAAATGAATGGGAATGGGAATAAATGAGAAACAAAGAACAACATATTTGATATTGATGAAGCTGGAATAATCCAGCTAGCCTAGCTGCTCGGGAGAATATTGCTTTGAGTTGTTTCACATCAAATAAATACTTCCACCAATCATTATCACAAGGACTCTATTTATAATACTCTCTATCTTACAAATTTACAATACACTTTAAAATTCTTTTTTTTTTTTTAATTACAAGAGAAAGGGATGGTTTGAATTTGGAAATGTAAGGAAAAATTCTCAGCCAACTAGGCTAATCTAAATTCACTATAATAAACTTTAAATAATACTAGAGATATTAATTATTATCTTAAATTTTTATATCTAGATTTATTCTGAAATTATTTATACCATATACTAGAGAAAGGGATGGTTTGAATTTGGAAATGTAAGGAAAAATTATAATAAACTTTAAATAATACTAGAGATATTAATTATTATCTTAAATTTTTATGTCTAGATTTATTCTGAAATTATTTATACCATATACTATACTAATTTGACAACAAAAATTGAGATAATAGTTGAAAACGAGTTATTCAATTTGATATTACATTTTTAACCCATTGTGAAAGGAGCTAGGAGTTAGTCGATTTGCTCAAAAAATTGACGACCGACCCCAAACTAGTGGTCCGAAAATTGGTGGTTAATGCATGGTAAAACTGACCATCGATTTACCGAACTTCTGGTCTCGATCTCGGCCAAATGGAGGCTGACCGAGGTGCCTTGATCAGTTTTCTGATTTGGACTTTTCAACTCGATAACCAATCAAATCTAACCCAGCTCTAAAATATGCACAGCTTTTTAATAAAATCAAGTATTGTATTGTAAAATTGTAAACTAGTGCATGGTCCATGGGACTGACAAGCTCCCCCACATGCCCCCGAGGGAGTTGGAAAAAAAAAAAAAAAGGATTTGGGAGCAAGTAGAGAAGATGAGCGTTAGGAGACCCAGAGACCCCAAGTTGTTTCTTTTCCAAAGTATTGGCTTTCTTAATTGTCACGGGATTCACAAACCTGTGTGGCCCAAGGCTTTGCTCCCGTCTGGCATAGTCCACACACTCTTACGTTTTATAAACAAAAAGGGCCAAAGGGGTCCGCTCCGGAGCGAGCTGCGCTACTTTGGTCAATTTCAATTCACTAATCAATATGTACCAACTCCAACAACCACACAGCTTAACGACGAATGCGCGTCCTCACATGCTTGGGACTTTTGAGGCTTGGGACCTTCATTTGGGTTTTGGGCACTATTGATAAAATCTCATTTTCACTCTTTAATACGCACCAAAATAGCCCTAAAGTTTTTTCTCAGGAACAGGGACAATTTGGACATGAAAGGGGCAGACCCTCCCAGCCTGTCCCATACTCGTTAGCATATGCTTCAGATTCCATATTTGTCAACATTATTTACCTAATCAATAAGGCGTACCCCGACAGCCTTACCAATGTCGCATTTCGAGGTTGGATGGAAATCTGTTTTGTTTATTTATTTTAACGAATTAATTATCATCACAATATGTTATGGTACATATGCAATGCCAGATCTGGTGGAAATTACGTAGGAAAAGAGAATGCGATTCATGCACGTGAGAATGGAACTATTAAAATTGTATAAAATAATAAGGGTGAAGATGGTAATTTTCATATCAGAACGGAGAAATAGAGCTCTCCTATTAGTAAAAAAGCTTATATGTATGTAGATGAGTAAGATTGATGCAAAATGCAGAGAAGTTATTTAATTGAAAGTGGTTGAGGTCCCTTTATAAGAATAAAACACCCTTAAAAAAGAAATCTATTTTTCTTTTTAATAAGAAATATAAGACCCATCGGCGATTTTGTCTCCCATATTATAGTTTGTCACATGAAGTCTACTTGTGTGGTCATGGGCAACGGAGCATGTATAATAGTTTATAGGTCTCCATCTTCCTCAGCGCCTTTTATCTCTTAATTTAATACCCCTTTCATAGAGGCAAGAACTTGTGAGGGGCATACAAGTACAACAAAGTGAATAACTTTGACCGTTCAGCTATGCCCCAACGTATTCAGTTTAAAATCATAGAAATCAGGAAACACAAAAATGGGAAAACAGGACTCAGATCCATCCGAACACATCTTTTTGGGGATGTAGACCGCAACTATATTACCGAAAAGATATTCAGAACCTTTCTGGAATTTACAAGGAGCTAGTTATCAACAAAAGGTGAAAAAGGATTACCACGCTTACACTACACATGCCTACCAACTATCCAAAACAATACTATTGTACAGCAAGATGCTAACATCTGAGCTCATAATGGTGTAAGAAATCACCAGGTTTTACTCGCAAATGTGTGTGCTTATTTCTCCTTGATTCTAACTACAGCTAACTACAATTTCACCTGTCCTTGATAAACTCTCCTGGTCACCATCGGTGTCATGATCCAAGTGCACACCCACTGAAATGGACAAAATAGGCCAATTTCAGTCACCTCAAAACTTTAGCTCAGATGTAGCTCTGTCACAAAGCAGATGATCCAACAATCCAAAATTAACCACAAATTCAGCTTCTTGAGTGCTATTTTCTGGTGATGTCTGATCAATTATGGATATTAAAGAATGTGGAAATGAGGTCAGATCTGCTGGCTTTTAAGTGATAATGATGCCCAAACTTTACTGTTTCCTGAGGCAGGTAGTAAGTCGGACATTGTGACCACATTGATTCTCAAGGCATTCCCAAGCACCACCGGTTGTGCTCAGCTGCCCTCTCATAAAGTTCTCTTTGGGAAAGTGGGCTCATAGTAGTTTAATTATGATCCTTTTTGCTTTTCTTCAACAACATTGACATATGATTGATGTACTCATGGCCCATTTGTGTTCCACTCACCAGCCACTGAATGGCCTCAGCTGCTGCATCTTTTTCTGCACTCTTCTTGTTATTACAAGGCTGCCCCATAATTTGCATTCCATTGAACTCCACAGTAGCTCGGAACTGGCTGTTTTTCAGCTGCTTAGTTTTGTAGGTAGGTGCAGCATATCCTGCCCTTGTGAGCAGTGTCTGGAGCTGACTCTTAGAATTATCACCCCCAGGTCCACTTTCCGTTCTTGAAACCAAGGCTGGCTGTGGTGCCACCACAGGTGGCTTTGAGGGTAAAATGACCTGGACCTGGTGGCCAAATACAAATCTACCCTCACTTTGATCCTCTGAGAGCAGCAACCGCACTGCAGAAAGGAGTTCATGATGGAAGTGAATGTCCATCCTGGGGTTCAGTAGCTGCCCAGTATCACCAGAATTGAAATTAGCCAGAGGTAACAAGCGGACAAAAATATATTCAAAATCCACTTCAAGGTGCGATTGGGAAAATAAAGTAGCAAGGGATCCAGAAATAAAAAAGATACTAAAAGAACAAAAACAAAATTCATTCAGTAAGAGAAAGTAGGTTTCTTCATAGTTTCACTTACTTTGGTTTGAATTAACTCATCAAGTTCCCTCCTTAAACATTGATACATATCTGCTATAGCAGGTTTCATGAAGAATTCCAAATATCCTCCCAACATTTTCAAGTGTCCATCCTGCCAGAACAAGAATACAGTCCCATTATGTCAATCACAGATAACAACAGAAAAACCACAAAAAGAAAAAGAAGAAGGAACAACAGCAATAACAGAAAACATAAACAACAATAATCAAGCATGCATTGGTTTGCACACTCCTGTAGCAAACACCAGAAATAAACTACTTACAGTATCCCCTTTTGAAAAGCTTCCACCAAATAGGAGGAGCACCGAATCAGACACAGCTGTTGAATCCCGTAGGAAAACAGAGTTCACTTTTATCTTCTCATTGAAAACCAGCCATGGATATGGAATCTTCGATTCCCGAGCATTGACAGAGTTCTGGGCAAACGACAAAGAACATAAAATCAAACTGACACGTAATCAAGGGCATTACTTTATATTGATGATACATTGATGAGGTGAACAAGAATGCTACCGAGTATAGCAGCACCTGGCCATCCTCCATAGTTTTCAGCGAAAATGACTTTTCATTGTGCTGCATATCCATTTATGTCAGTCCTCAAGAAAATCATACAAGAGGAAATGAATCATATAATGCATATTGGGACAAATCAAATTATATATATATATGCACACAAACACACACACAACAAACACACACTGGCACAATATTTAGCAAATTGAGGACCATGCAGCCAAACTGTGGTTGATAAAGCATTTTTACTTGCTTTCTAGGACTATTGTAAGTTTACTTCCCAATTTGATTAAAAAAGCCTGTATTCATCATGGCATAAACATGATGAGTACAATGGATGGAGGAGATTGACAGCATCAAGAACTTGAAAAAATAATTAGAATATATTATAACCTAACAAAAACACGAAAGCGCCATGCTTACCACAACAGAGCAAATTCCAGGATACAGGCCATAGCAAATAACTGCACGGATGAGATGTTCATCATAGCTCCATGCATTATAGGTGGTTGTGTTGGCATCAACAAGATCAGTATCTTTGAGCAAAGAGAAGAACTCCTTCCTAAGGGAATCAATAGCTTTCATCGATTGTGCTGAAAGAAAATTCTTCCAGCAGTAGTCATATCCAGCAAAGTCTCTTTCAGCAACCTTCCAGCCCTCATAGGCCCGCACAAGTGCAAGGTGATCACTATAATCTTGGGAAAACTGAGATTTTGCAGCCTCCGCAAGCTATATAGACAAACAAATACAATAACAAACACAACAATAATAATTGTTATTACTAGTATTATTAATGATAATGACATCAAGGCCACATTATGAATTTGATACATGAACATGAATACTAATCTAATTGGAAGGTGATTCATAATGTATTGTTGAGGTTGCTCGTACGAAAAAGAAACTTAAGTCACAAGGAAAAATAATGATACCTAATTAAAACATAAACAAAGAATTAAAATAAACCAATTGAACCAATACAGATAAACATGCTGTATGTCAATACAGTTAAGGAAGCAACAAATATTTGAACAAGCACATCAAAATTACAGTTCAATCCTTTTCCTCCAATTCTAACCAAGAAATAAAGAGCATGCTAAATCCTAAATACAATAAAATTGGAGAGATGACTTACATCTTTCTTGTCAAAAGGTGTTAAGAAAGGATCTCTGACACTAAGGCCAGAAACAATAGTCAAAACTGGATCTAGACAGTTGAAGATGGCGCCTACCAAGAGCATCTTTCCAAGTTTTGGCTCCACAGGAAGCATAGTTAGATAGCGTCCTGTCAAGTGACTTAGACTGCATGAGGCTTATTGTTCTAAAAAAAACAATACCTCAGCCATTACAGAGAGTCACAAGTATCAAAATGCAAAATTAAAATATTATAAGAAGTTATATCTCTTCCCACCTAAAACAGTCAGATTCTCATTCTCATCCAAGGCCCCAATGATCTTTAAATACTCAACGGCATTTTGCACCTATGAAAAATAAGATCCAAAATGTGAATTGCAACCGAGAAGCAAAGTGATAAGTGTCTAAAGGAAGTAAGAGAAGGACTAGATCGTAGATTATGGCAGATTGAAGTTAAAATGGCATTAGGTAGAGATTTATTAAATTGGCTGTTACCGTGAGCAACTCCGGTGACTGCAGAGCCCTAGATAAGAACTCAGAAATACTTCCGAGTTTTAAACTTTTTATTTGCAGACAAAGAGACTGCAGAGGTGTCCTCAAAATTTCTGGCAATTGGTACTCTGCAAATGCATCATATACACATCTAGGATAGAGACGATAACACTCCCCAGGTTGAACACGTCCAGCTCTTCCCCTTCTCTACAATATATAAGCACAGAGGAATGCAAAGTCGTTAATCAATGAAAAAGACTGAAACTTAACATGTACTGAACATTAACTGCCAGGAAAATCAAAGTTAATTATATTGCCAGTTCATATTAGTTTTCATCTAGGAGACCAAAATCTTCAGCCAGAAGATTCCTTACTTGTTGGGCAGAAACCTTGGATATCCAGGAAGGAAGCAAACAAGGAGTATTATTCAGTGCATCATATGAAGTCTCTTTTGCCTTTCCACAATCAAGAACAAAAACAACGTCATTAATTGTGATACTTGTCTCGGCAATATTAGTAGCCAGCACAATTTTCCTCACTCCATCCTCAGGCTCATCAAATATTAACCTCTGCATGCAGTCAACATAGAAACAATAAAATATAAGAGAGGACACAGTATAAAATTGGCTAGAAAAGTAAATTCAGCAGTAATTCATTCATTCAACATAGATAACATAGAAAGCAACTGTGCAGGATGAAATACTATAGGTGAAAAAGAAATATGGCAGCATCAATGTATGCAGACAAATTATTCCAGTGATTGTACAATTTATCAGGACACAAAAAAATTACCTGCTCAGAACTGGCCATAGAGCCATGGCATGCTAGCAACAGGACTCGGCTGGGATCACCTAAGAGAGGATTAGCATGCAACTTTTCCTTCAGAGAACTGATGTCATCCCACCCAGTCATAAAAATTAGAATGGCGCCAGGCCTTTCATTCTCACAGATATTGCATAAAACATACTCTATGAGATTAAATCCGATACAATCAGGATTCCAACATGCTAGAGATTCCCGAGTCTGGGGACTATACCCCTTAAAATCAGCCCCCTTGAGTGCCTCCTGAATACATTCCAGATAGGCACAAATAAGAAGATACACAAAATGAAAAAGGACAAAAGCGTACGCAATGATTTGCGTACCTCAACAACAGATGCAATCTGGCTTTTCCTCTTTCTTGGTGCCTGTTTGCTCATTTTCCACATCCTTTCCTGACCATAATCATCAATCTGATTGTATGGAGTTAATCTGCAACCCGTAATTTCCAGAACATCCTCCAGAAAATGGGTTCGAACTGGGTAGGTAAAACCCTAATGTAGAAGGGGAGGGCGGGGGGGGACAAAAAATATTTAACCATATCAGATCACTATTGTTTATCCTCTGCAATCAACATTAAGACATAACTTCCCCAAGGTAAATAACCTTGTTGTAAACTGGAATCAAAAGTGTAAAAAATCTCAGAAAAAATGGCCTGACATTTGAACGGAAAGGGATCCCACAAACCAGGATCCCCATAAGAAGCTCTGTGTATGCATATAGATAATATATATATATATAATGTTCTGATATTCATCCACGGATGGAGAAAACACTAATCACTGGAAATTTTAACTTACTGGGAGGTGAATGATCTGAGCCCTACCAAAGTAGGATGCAAAAAGCTCAGAATCTAGTGTTGCACTCATCAGAATCAGCCTCAGTTCTGGACGACGAGGAAGGAGATCCTTGAGAACAATTAGCAGAAAATCTGGCATCAAATTATTAGTGAGAAATCAGACTTCATCATCCAAAATTAAAGCCTCAATCTATCCCTAATTAACATTCATTACCTTCATTCATTCCGCGTTCATGAATTTCATCCACAATGACATGAGTTACACCTTTCAAATTTCCATCAACTAGCAATCTTCTCAACAAAATGCCAGTGGTGCAAAAGAGAAGGTGGGTGTCCTTCCCTTTCATACCCTCTAACCGAACCTTATATCCAACCTAAGAAGAAAGGAAACCAAAGAAAAAGGTAAAATTTAAAGAGAGAAAAAAAAAATCCTAAAAGGTTTTATATCACAACAGAACCAATTTGAGCATGTAGCCCAATGAAATTGAGAACTCACTGATTCACCCAATTTCTCCCCCCTCTCTGAAGCAACTCTTTCAGAAACAGACATTGCAGATATTCTTCTAGGCTGTGTACATATAATACTACAAGCAGCTCCACGAACAGCTTCTACCTCAGATTCTAAAATGAATTGTGGAATTTGTGTGGTCTTGCCACAGCCAGTTTCACCTGATATGATAACAACCTACAAATGCAAAATTATACTCATCATAATGCTATTGTCTCATGTGTTCAATACTATGCGACTCAACTAATAACTTCCAAAATTCTACTGAATAAAAACATCTACCAAATTGCAGGACCAAAGTCAGAATCACACTCCAGCATAACTTGGGGATATGAATTTTCCAGACAAAGTAAAAATGATTATTTTGAAGAAAACATCAAAACATGACTAACCTGATTCGCTGAAATTGCTGTCAACAATGCATCCTTCTGTTTATAAGCAGGGAGACTTCTACGAAATTGCAGCATTTTTCTACCTTCAGGAGATTCCTGTAAGAAAAGAAGAAAAATATGACAGATGTAAAAAACATGATTCATCTAATAACTGAATGACAATCATGCTGAGGACACGAGATAAATGACTAGCTAATTATTATCTAGATTTAATAAAGACTTAAGTAATATTTTGGTCATCCAACTTTGTACGGAATTTCCAATTTCCAAATCACTTCAATGTGGTCCCTAGCCCTAGATTCTATTTACAAGGTCAGACAGAAAACAATGACGTGTCAAAATCATTGGTACACATGTCCAAGTATGCCAACACAACAGAACTAGTAATGGCACAACTTAATTTTAGTTCGGTCTGGGCATTGTTATCACATACAAAAAAGTTAAATTTTTTCATTCAACAACTGCAACCCATTACACCCTAAGGAAAGGATATATTGCCAAAAAATTCGAGGATACTGACTGAACAAATCATTTTGCGAGTTTGTAACTATTAGGCAAAGACCATAGAGAAATCAGTTGATTATTAATTGAAGAAAATAACTACCAATAGAGTTAGCTTAGCCAACACAGTTTCAAGTAATCTTATTATGCAAAATGACTAGTAAGACACAAGAAAAAAACATATAATGACACTATTTAGTCCTGAAATAAAAATAAAAAGATATGCTTCAAGATAAAATAATAGAAACAAAAACAAGATATGGTTACACATATTTCAAGGTAAGATAAACCTGCCAAGCTTGTTGCTTATCACGCAGCTGCAAGCTTCTCCGCTGAAGAACTTTTTCCATCACAACCTTACTAGATGGCAGTGGTTCAGGTTGCTCAAAAAGCCCTTCATCAGTACCAATACTGCCACTACTGCTTGATCTAGAAAAGGAATCTGGAACGCTTTCCTTAGTCCTAGACTTCTGAGAAAGGAATTCTCCAACATAGGCCTCAACTCTCCTCAGCGACCCAAGAGATAATGTCACCTTTCAATTTTAAAAAAATTCACTTAGATACTTAAGGAACATGCACTAAAAATTACAAAAATAATCATCTTCAGTTGAGGAAGCCATCCTATGCTCCTAGCTAATACTTATATTTTAAAGTCAAAAACTGATCTATTGGTACTAATTAAAATAAAAAGCATCAAGTGAGATAGTGGAGCACTTGAAAGCACGAAATTGAGGGTTGTCAATAAAAGGAATCTCTGTTAGCACTAGTACTCAAGGTGCTAAAGGCAGCATGTTTTTGCAGGAATTAAGATTACATTAAACAGAAAAGTCAGCATTTAATGAAACAAAACAATAAGGTATTACCTCTCTCTGAGGGCGCCTATCATCCAGGTCAAATCTGTAGTTTGGCAGTGGGACCTTACTAAAGACAGCAAATTTCGCATACAGATGGCTGACAATAAATTCTTTTAATCAGACTTTTCTGAAATTATTCAAACACATACTCGCCGAGAAAATCAAAGTTACCTGTAAAGCCCCATTCTGCTTGCCAAAGTGGCTATTTTCTCAAAATCACGTCTATCCTTCTTCTCCCTAGAAACCAACTCTTGCTTCTTGTCATCGCGTAACAGCATGCTTAACTTCCGTTTCCACTCGTCAATGTTATCCAATGAGGAAGCACCCTGTGTCAGAAATATTAAGATAAACAAATACCATCAATATTTACATCTGTTAAAGTCTTAGAGATCACCATTCTTATAATTTTGGAATCGGAAATCTTATTACTAAAGCAAGACATCATGCCTCGGTATCATAATAAGTGTAGTAAAATGGTAAGCCTAAAATGAGCTTAAGATATAATGAGTTGAAAAGATAAATCAGAAGTAAAACAACCAACAACCACTTCAAACTTCACTAACTGAGCCTTAACTCAAACCCTATTACCATTTCACAATCAGCAAACATACCACAAACTCTCAATTAACAGCTATACATACACATATATGCATACATATTCTCACCGGATGGGATGAGAACTCAAATTCTCGATCGGAGCCTTCCTTGTAAATGCCGTCGTCGTAAGCAGAATTGTGCTGCAACTTGGGCTTCTGAAGCTGTTCCTGGTGCTGATGCTGCTGAGTCTGGAAGTAGGTACGAGTACCACTGGTGCTCCTGCGGTTCAGAGCAGCACTACTCTGGTAGTTGGTCTCGCGAAGCTTGGAGCCAACTGAGGCAGTAGATGTGTAATTAGGGCTGGTGATAACGGAACGGAGGCGGTGATGGGGAGGCACGTAAACGGCGCCGTAGGAGGAAGGAGGCCGGTCCTTCATTGCGAGGAGTGAGAGAGATGGTTTGAGGAGGGCAAGGGGTTCGGGATGTGAAGGCGTGGAAGGGAATTGTAGAGAAGAAGGGGATGATGGGAGAAGGAGAAGAAGAAAAGATGGTGAGGGCATGCAAGGCCAGCGGGGGTGTGGCTTCTGTTTGGGATCGAACTTCAGAGGAATGAGTTGTGTTCTGTCTGTTTCCTCAGAAACACAGAATGCTCGAGCCTTGGAGCTCTGGAAGACAACGAGAGTCTACTACTTTTAATTTCAGTTCCGTGGGCCTACCTGCATAACATGAAACGACGACGTAGCTTTACAGTTTTCTGATTTTATAAATTTTACTTTTTTTAAGTTATAAATTGACTTTAGATTGAGACCGACCAAAACAAAACAAAACAAAAAACATTGGATTGGGAGAAATTTTTCAAACACCCCTATTATTCCAACAAATAATAAAAAATGTTGTGATAGGGGCCAACTTACTTGAAAAATTACGATCTACTCTAACAATCCAAATGGTCGAGTATTTTTTTTCCGAGTTTTACAATATAATAAATTCTCCACAATGATACCCTTGACATTGTTTGCAATAGTTACCACCAAGATATGGCTTAAAATGATATATCTTCTATCTTTTTTCTTACAAAGTTACAATACATATCCAAAATTAATAAACCAATATAAAACCACCCTAGATGTCCCTAGATGTCACAGTAAAGTAATTATTGATCTAATGTGTAAAATAAAAAAGCGCTTGATATGAGGCGTATAATAAACTTATTTATCATTAGCTTTCTCTTTTTTTTTGTACATTTTAAATTCCATTTTTCAAATATCAATACACAAAAAAAGAATAAAAATACAATTAAAATGGTTAGACATATTTTACCAAAAAAATTGTGTTTAGGGGTTAAATTGGACCACTTTTTTAAAAATAAAAAATTGTTTTATGTTACGCTTTTAAATTAATTTCCCATTGAGTAAAAGCGGCTTTATTAAAATTTTTGTTATAGACATCCCGTGAAAGAGAGTAGACGCTCCTTTAAAAATCTCCTCACTCCCAGCAATTTAAAACCATCTTAAGCTGAATCTAGCAACGGATGGAATATATAACCTAAAATGCTAAAATGAATGTTGAAAATGGGGAAAAATTATTAAAATAAAAGATAAGGGAAATAGCTGCCCGTGAGCCGAACAATTTAACAAAGGGGTGATAGCTTGAGATTTGCTTTTGTAAGCTAAAACATTTCAGGGGAAGAATGAGAATCATCTCAAACCAGGGCCTTTATTCTTCTGCTCTCAAATTTTAACTAGACAGAAAGTAAGAAACAATTTCAGAATCATAAAACATTTTAAGAAACATAACTTTGTGACGACAGAAATACTTTCACTACTCCCACCTTCATAAGTTACAGTTTGAAAACATATCCTTCCTCACCTGTCTTATTCAAGCTCTCAAGTCTTGTAGTGGGGGAAAGGAAATGAAAAAGCTTTTATAGTAGCAAGTCTCCTCATCATACATAGCTAAAACCAAAAAAATGCTGTAAATTACACCTTTTCAAATGCCAGGAGGCATGATTTACCTCAGACACCTAGTACGTATAGCCCTTGACAAACATTCCTTTCTTGGCATCCTCATTCTCACCGTCAGCAGAGTACCTCCCAAGCTGAGCCAAGGAGTTCGCCTTCGCTCGCACCAAAAGTGACTTTTGTGCAGCTTCCACATTCTCAGGACGTCCTTGCCATGTCTTTAGCACAGAGTTCTGCAGGGCACGAGCATACGAGAAGGAAACATGCCATGGGTTGGGGCTTTGGTTCATTGCATTCAGGTTGAGGGTTGCTTCTACTTCAGATTGCCCTCCTGACAAAAACTGAGAAGTAAACGCAGCATATAACAATCAATCACTATTCAAGAAAGTCAAAAATTAATAACTAGTGCATGAAGATAACATGCACATACAAGTCACCAACCACACGAACTAACAAGGACATATAATGTATCAGTTTAAAATTATTGCAAAAGGGATCAGGTAATCTTACCATGATTCCTGGAACTGCTGGAGGAACTCTCCTTTTAAGCAAATTGAGTGTATATTTGGCAATGGTCTCTGGAGAAGCCTTTTCCTTGTGTTCAGCTCCTGGGGTTACCATGCTTGGCTTAAGAAGGATTCCTTCAAACACCACATTATTTTCGGCCAAATAATAGAACACTTCTGCCCAGACCTTCTCTGCCACTTCAAGTGTCCTTTCTATTGGGTGGTCCCCATCAAGAAGAATCTCAGGCTCCACAATGGGCACAAGTCCATTGTCCTGCACATGATGTCATAGCAATGAATCATAATAATGACCAATGGGTAAAGAATAGAAGCTAAACAAACTTAAAATAACATGCTAAAAGAGGAAAAAAAAAGTCTATTTAAAAATACCCACTTATTTGTTGTTAATTGGTTTTTAAACAAAAGGCAAAATCAGTTTACAAGCTTTCAAAATTTCAAAAAAACTGATTTAAGGCAAGAGTAGAAAACCAAGCAGATTGATTAGACAATCAACAATTAAACTAAGATAAATTCTACCAAAACAAAGGTGACCTCAAGACAGCATCTTACAATACTTTTAACAATGAATTTGTATATATTTTTCGGATGGCTAAAACTTACCTTCAGAAACTCAGTACTTACATGAGTGTTGAAAGTGAAGTTGATAGGGTAAAAATATTCACATCATATATAGCTAATTAATTTGAACCAAAATCTTGAATTATCCACTAGACAAAGGTCATGCAAGACAGAGAGAAAAGACACACTTTGAGAGGAAAATCTTTAATTTTCAGGATAGCAATAAAATTCTCACACTCTTACTCCACTAAACAATGTTTGGTCAAATCCAACTAGCGTAGCTCTCTAAAAGTGAACACACCTGAGAAATTGCAGCATAACGAGCAAGTCCCCATGCAGCTTCCTTAACAGCCAGAGCAGAAGGACCACAAGGAATGCTAACAACTGTGCGCCTGAATATTTTAAGAAGAATACACTTAGATAAATTTATGTGTCAAATAGAATGGATCAACTGACGAGACGAACGATAGAAATCCGACAAGGCAGGTGTCAACAAGAAATATTAATTGACTTACCATTTAGCAAAACGAGCACCTTGCTTGTAGTACTCAGCAGATCTTGAAGCCAATCCATCTAAGCCTTGGCACCAAGATTCATTATTTGATCCTGGTAGGGGAACCAAACCCTGAAACCAAAATTGTATGGGGTGAAAGGGTAACCAAAGAAGCACATGAATGAACATATAGGGATCTCACTCAAAGTCCTCAACAAAATTTCTGAAGCTATAAAACCCATCCATTCTAGTTGCACCATACCTTATCAACTTTGATTCCAGGGACAATCTTCTGCTCACGCAAGCAATCCACAAATTTCTTCCCATCTGTTGTTGACTGGTAGAGTGTTTCCTCAAAAAGAATGGCACCAGAAATGTATTCACCAAGGCCAGGAGTGGTCAACAAAAGTTGCCTGTAAGCCTGTCGGTTAACCTCGGTATTGTCCAAGCCGATAGAGTCTAACCTCTTTCCACAAGTTGCATTTGATTCATCAATGGCAAGGATACCACGACCAGGGGATGCAATAGTTTTCTATACCATCCAAAAAGAAACAAAAACAAGTTAGGAAAACAATAAGCTATATTGAGTTCATTGATAAGTTTTTTACAGTTAATATATGTACCTATATATATATATATATATAGCTTAATAATAACAAAGCACAATTGCCACTACAGTCATTGTTAACTTTAACGCTGTGACGGAGCAATAAATAAAATGAAACACAGGCAGCGTGAAGATCAAACCTTACATAGAAAGTGCAAATATAACGGAACTAAGAAAATCATACGACTTAGAAACAGCTTAATTCCATCCGGCCGTGAAATCTCAAAACATGCAAATCGGAATAAGCAAATCCAATCATATCACCGAAAAGTAACTCCTAATTAAAAAGTGATCGGTCTATTGAAGGTTCAGGTTTTCAACCATCATTGAAATTAACAACAAAAGTGAATTTCAACAACAATAATTCAAATAAACAGCAAATACATATATATGCTGAAATAGATTGGTGAATTAGAAGTAAGGTAAGAGAGGACGCACGGCGGTCTGTACGAGTTCGTCGGTGTAAGCCTTGGCTCGGATCGGGAGGGAGACTCGGCGAGTAGAGAAGCGCGTGGACGATCCCTGGCGCTGAGTGAAAGACTGTTGTCCGATCCACTGAGACGACGACGCATTAAGCTTCGCGAAACTTGAACAGGCCATGGCTGCTTCAAACAACGATGGGGCGCTTAGAGGGGTCGACCGATTGTTTCGCGAGAAAATAGCTTCGTGGTTTGGTTAAAGAGGCTTTTTCTACTTCGTGTTTGGGTGTCACTGGGTTGGTGCGCGAGCGAAAGTGATATAAAACACTGTTTTTCTCGTAGACTCCGCACCTGGCTTTTCAAGTGGTAATAGGACAAGGAACATGCGACACTACCAAACGTTCCTTATTGTATTGTATTGTATGATCACCAGATTGCCCCCTGTTGAATGACCATGTTATCCTTCGGACCTTGGCATTATTTTTAAGTCCATTGAGTTTAATTTTTAAATACCAAACTTTAATAATTATTTAGTTAGCTATTAAAAAAGCCCAATATTTTAAATTAGATACTAATGAAAAGTCAAACGAACTAATAAAGTAAATGTATTAAAATTCACAAATATTGCATCATATCTCACTACAATAAAAAATAAAAAAATTCTCAACCACCTACCGGCCACTACAGTTCGAACCCATCATACACAAAATTATAAAAGTTGAAATGAAACTATGTATGGGCCAAGGACAAAAAAGGAAATTATAAGAAGCCCAAAAAAAAAGGTCAACCACCTTAAAAGTAGTTTTGATACTTAATCTAAAAAGTTTTATGTTTAACGGTGCTTTTAAAATTGTTAAAAATACTTTTATATTAGTAAAAATGTTTTTGGTATTGTTTGGCAGAAATATATATAAGTGCTTTTGGATTATAAAAGCGTCTTTAAAGGGTTTTTTGAGAAGCACCTGACAAGTGTTTTCATCAAAAAGCACTTCAAATACTTTTGCATGAATTACTTAAAATTTTTATAAAAAATTATATGTACTTTTTTGCAAACCTACTTTTAGTAAAAGCACTATTAAATAAAAGTGCTTCTAAAAAACCGTGCCAAACAAGCTCTTAGTAGCCCATCTAAAAAACTATTGGGTCTTACTACTTTTCTAACAAATTATTAGAATTAGATATTTAAACTTAACTTTCTACATTATTTTTGGTTCAATCACCAAATCTTGTTGGTGAAAAATTGAAAATGAAGAAAATTAAAATCACGTACTAAAGGGTATTATTATCCATATGCAAAATGAAGAGTGGTACCCATACAAGGTTATTGTTGAATTTTTATTTTGGCCAAAGGTTATTGTTGAATTTTGCAGACGGTCATTGGGTCGGGCGCTTTTACTCTCTCACCTAACGATTGACAACTTTTACTAAAATAAACAAATTGACAACTTATTTTCCAAAATAAATAAATTGACAACTTCGCATGCGGCTGGATTAGGAAAAAATTAAAATAAAAAGAAAAAAATCTCCGATGGAAGTCGACAAAAGACCTCCTCCTTTGTGATTCACGATTGGACGCTTGCACGACAAGGAGTACTTAGGCCACGAATGATTTCCTCCATGCAATAATCATATAATATAATTAAAAATATAACTAGAGAATTAATATTTGTAAAAGAAATATTACTCAATACACTTTTTTAAGGGTTAAATTTCCTTTGTGTTTATATTCCTAATAAATGTGAAAACCCTTATGCTATCTCATTCTACCTTATTACAGTAACACAATTTTGTCACATTAAGTAATGTTGTAATGTGTACGAATTGTATAGTCAATTGAAGTTAAAATACTAATATCATTCTTATACTTTTAACAATTTCCTTTTTTACCTTGATGTTTTATTATTCGTGCCTTGTTACACCTATAATCGTACTCCAAACAAAATTTCAACCAATCAAATTTTCTATATAATTTAGGTACATTTTTTTATGAGAAATTATAATTTAGAGAAAATTAAACCTCTTGTTTCTTTGCAGTTTTATTTATATACCTTATGACATCTCATATTTTACCTTGTCACCTACTTATAGCCTATTTGTACCTTCCAACAACCCCCGCCCTTTTAGATCAGCCCGCCCTTCAATTTCATGTGCATCTTGAGTAACCCAGCTACAGCCTACACATTCCAAAGATAAAGGTCTTGATAAATAAATTAAAATAAAACCGCATTTTAAAAAATAAA
Source organism: Purshia tridentata (assembly GCA_003254885.1). Lineage (NCBI taxonomy): Eukaryota > Viridiplantae > Streptophyta > Magnoliopsida > Rosales > Rosaceae > Purshia > Purshia tridentata. The sequence goes on from QANT01005225.1 coordinate 32,236, forward strand.
ACCATAATATTGCTAGATAAAATATTGAATGTTATTATTAAATGATTAAATAATAGTGAATTAGGATTGAACTAATCCGCCGAGGACAACAATTTTCTTCTTAGTTCCTACCAAGGAATGTAATTTCGATTTCGATGGAAATTTCGATGGAAATTTCAATCAAAGATCAATATTCAACTTGGCCACAAGCAAGGAATGTAATTTCGATTTCGTTGGAAATTTCGATGGAAATTTCGACGGAAATTTCGATGGAAATTTCGATCAAATTTCGATTTCGCTAGGGTTTCGACAAAAACAACGGAAATTGCTATTAAACGATGGAAATTTTAAATGAAACTTTACAATATGCTTATTTAACATATTATCTACTACATTTATAAAAAAACATTGAAGGAACTCAACTATATTGTAGGTTTCATGTGATATTAAGTGCATTAATGTGCGTTGGAGGTAAATTTTATTAATAAAATAATTGTAGGTTTCATGTGATATTAAGTGCATATAATATGCGCTGGAGGTAAATTTTATTAATAAAATACTACCCTAATTAATAAATTATAATTATAATACCTTTATAAATTATACTTCAATAATAAATCATAAATTATATAATCTATACACTAAATCCTATGGTCCTTATATACTATATAATCTATATTCTATATTTTTTGAGATATGATATAATATAACTTATAAGATATTAAGGTTTAAATCCTTTAGGATATTTTTATTATTTTTTTTATATAAAAATGTATTAGAATCTAGGATTTAAAAATAATACTACATAAAACTCGCTAAACCAAACCCCAAACCCCAAACCCCAAACCAAATCCCAAATCATTTTTTTTTTTTTATATTTCCAATTGCCCAAAGGCTCAACCTCAATCAACCTTAAAAGGTTAAACCCTTTTTTTATTATTTTTTTCCTTCATTTTTCCTTCAAGCATCTCTCTGGATCTTCCACCTCCAAACGCAGTCCAGCCTGCCGTCGTTCCCTGCCGTCGAAACCCACCAAAAACCAAGCTCAGCCTCTTCTCTTCCTCCTTCCCTAGTCTTAGCTCTTTTCAAAACTCAATCTCCTCTATTTCTCCCTTGATCTCCAAAAAAGCTAAACAAAACCCAAGAATTCCAATCCCAAACCTAGAAATTTCATCTAGACAAAGAGTTTGGTTCCAAATTTTACCGAAATTTTCTGAAATTTCACCGAAATTCACCGAAATTTCGGTAGTCTATCCCGAAATTTTACCATATCACCATAAATTCTCTCTTAAAATTTCCCCGAAATTTCCAAAATTTTACCGAAAAATGGCTGAAATGATGATTTCTTATCGGGACCCTCCAAAAACGATAATTTCGGCGAAATTTCGCCGAAATTACCGAAATTACACTCCTTGCTTTTAATTGAACGACAAGGTACTCTCTCCACCTTGTTGTTTGTCTCGTATAAATTATATTTAAACGATGTCATGTTTATGTTTTGGGAAAATTGTTTTTTCAACATCTTAGCTCTATCTTGCTTAACACTGGTCATAAAAAAAAAGGGACCAAAATACTAGTCATTAAAAAAAAAAAAATTGGACTAGTACATGAATATATGTATATGATCTAATTTCATATTGTTTCGGCCTTTGAAACATTTTAAAAAGTTTTTCTATCTTGCCTTTTTAATTTTTTAGAAAGAATGTGGAGAAAATATGTTCCAACAACTTCATTAAAAGGCTTTTCGTTTCAACCAACTACTTATTGACTCCCTACAATCAGAGAGAGTGGCTCTCCATTTTCTTTTTTAAACATAAAAAGGTATATTTGAAGTTTATCTATACATCTTTTGAAGTAATCTAATAAGTTGTTGTTTATTTGATAAAAAATCTAAGTTATTTTTTGAATTTATAAAATAATTAGGTAATTAATACCAAACATAATAGAGATTATTGTTGGAGTAATTACTTAAGAAGTGGTTAGCTAACTAACTCAACTAAAATTTAGCATAAAAAGTGAAGTACTGCTGAAGATGCCATTAGAAAGGGCCCTAATTAACATCGACGAATTAGAGACCTTATTTGAACGAGGCTTTGGAAGTCGATACATCATTTAAAGCTTCCCCACTTGAAATGTGCTAAATGCTTTTATCCGATGACGAATTAATGTGGACTGGTTATATATTGCTATCCAGTGACGCACTAACGCTGCATGCGATTCATGACCAAACATCATGCATTCATTAACCCGTCTTTTTTCTTCATGGTGGGGTATAAGGGGTTTATCGGCATATCTATTTTAAAGAAAGGCCTCGAAAGAAAGATGACTCTAAGCATAGTTTTTGCTCCCACAATTTATTTATCTAATTTTTTAATATAGATCAATAAAAATTTTAAAAATATGTTTTCTTACAGAACAGTTTGAAAACATAAAATTGTTATATTATCGGATTGTATTAGCAAAATAGTGATTGTATGTCTGTACAATCACCCATTCAACCATTTTGCATCGTGTACTTCAAGGAAAATACAACTCCAATAATTCAATCAACTACCAAATCCCAATCGTCTAAAACGCAAAACCTGGTTAAAAGTTAAAAGGGCAATTTGGTTAAAATGATCAAATATTACGAATTCCATTAATGTGGTAAAACCGTAATTCCCCCATCCATTGGGGGCAACAATCGTCAATCCACTGCCTCGCTAATTTCCAAAGCGAGATGCTGCGGGCGGATCGTAAAGGGGCATATTCGCATATCCAAACAGAATTATACTTAGCGTGTAGCATATATCCTCCCGAAAATCCGGGCCTACTGTGCCATGTAAGCACACGCGAAATGCTGACGTGGAGAGATTAGTGGAGGATGTTTAAGCACTAATTATGCAATCGGTTGGCTCTGTTTTGAAAGTTGGTCTACGTCAGGACAACCAAATACGGCTCCCCAGGAGGTACCGGGAAATTTCCTTTTAGAGGTTTTCGTGGTTGTGTTGGAGGCCTTCTAGTTGTTTTGGACTATCTCATTAAATTGATGGTCCAGTAGGCCCACTACCCTCGCCTTCCTCCTTTTCTTTAGGATTACATATTTTGACATACGTGTCATTTTTCTTCGCGATACTTAACTATATATCCCATTTTAATTGAGTCCATAAATAAATATTTTTTGCAAATGCCCACACAAGTTGAAAATGAATGTCCCTTTGCTGACTGGACTTTTTCTTTTATGATGTGACTGCCAAAAACTTAAAAATAAAAATAAAAACTACCCTCCATGGTCTTCTTTTTCCAGAAAATACCCAAAGCTCCACCATCAATTTCTTCTTCTTCCTCCTCCTTCGTCTTCCAAGACCATCCCCTATTACTTCATCTTCGTCTTCCCCCTGTCCACCGTTGTCGCAACCTGCTGCCGCCCACTCATGTTCCTCCTCCTCTCTCTGTCAGTCTCTCTCATATGATACACACATATACCACCTTCAAAAATCAGAACACAGACAACAATGGTAGTTTCCCTTCCGAATGAGACCCAGCCCCCATTTCCTGCGTTCTATCAACTAGTTGGAGATGGATGAATTTGTTTCATCACCATTTTTTTTTTTTTTAAGGATATGTGTTTTAAGTGTGAATTGGAGTTGACTAGTTGATCGAGATAAAAACACTAACTATTCACCTGGTTCTCTCTCTTCTCCTGTAATAAATAAATAAATTATAGATAAAGGTATAAATGCAGAGGTGAAGGAGGAGGGAAGGAAAGAAAAAAGAAGTGGGTGCTGGAAATTTGTTTTTAGTTCTTTATATTTATTTAGTTTTTAATATTTTTAAATAATTTTGTTATCCAAATGAAAATGTGTCATCCACATCATTAAAAAATTCTGTTAGTAATCCAATTAAATAACCTATATAGTTAAGTGTCGATTTTGAACTTACGCGGCTATGCCTTTCTTCTTTTAGCAATTTCTGATCATAATCACACTTTTATTAACTACCATTCAATTTCTTTAAAGCGCAGTATTTATTAGAAAGAAATGTATTAAGAAATAATAGGTAATAAGTTAATAACAAGCCCATATAATTTGTTGGGTGAGCTTGGGCTGAGCTACACTGGAATAATTGGTTTTTGGGCTAGCTAGTTTGGACCATATCATTACAGTTGAAGCCCAAACCCGGCTCGACGTCTTAAATTGTTGAGCCGCTCCAAGTGTTGAAAAAGGGAATATGAAATAAAAGTTGCAAACAGATTTCAAACAGTCAAAAGCATACATCTGCGGATCAATTTACCAAAAGACGTACTATTTTTCCATTTCATTGAGTCAACTATGAGAAATTTCAATCATGGCTATGCAAATCATCATCAAAGTTCAGAGCAAAAGTAAACTTGAGGCGAAAAGAAGAGCAACACAAAAACACCATAAGCAACAAACTCAGTCATCGTCAGTATTCACAAAATTACCATCCTACCCCCAAGAAACAGAGCACTACTGCCTGCCTACTCAACCTTCACTTTAAACACGTCCTTCCTCTCCTCTTCTTTGAGCTTGGGCATAACTACCTTGAGCACGCCGTTCTTCATCTCCGCCTTGATCTCTGCCATTTTGAACAGGTTCTCCGGCAGAGGGAGCCGACTGTTGTACCTCCATGCTTCACTCGCTTCGTCGCCGCCATCTTCTTTACCAGCCTCCTCGCCTTCAATGATCAGAGCATTGTCCTTCACCGACACCTTCACATCCTCTTTGCCCAGCCCTGGCATGTCCACTCGCAGATGCAGAGCGTTCTCCGTCTCACGCGCCTCCCACCCGCGGCGGAGCCCACCAGCCCCGACGCCACGTGCGGCCGATACGAAGGGATCCGCTGTCACCCGGTTCGAAGTCGGCAGGAATGGACGAACAAACTCATCTATAATGTCACACATTTGCAAATTATTTAAGAGTTGAGACTAAGCATTTTTTTACAAAAAGGGACTACAAATAAAGTAATTTTCAAAATATTAGACTGAAAAAAAGCATTTTTAAAAAAAATTCGCCCAGAAACGGCATTTTTCTAAAGGATTCAACAGAAAAAAAGAAGAGCATTATTTCAAACAAAGAGAAAGAAATAAAGAAATTAAATACACTATCACTACTAGCAAAGAGAGAGAGCGAGTACCTGGGAAGAAATCTTCGCGCCGACGAAGGCGAGGGCAACGAAAGAACCGGGGATCGAAGTCGGAGTCGCTTTCGTTGTCATCTTCGTCGTGACGGCGAGCGGCGGCGTAGGAGTTGAAAAACCTGGACGAAGCAGAGGATTTGGTGGTGGCGATCGGGCGGATAGAGGCCCAAACGGACTTGGGGAGGAGGTTAGAGGTCAAAAGTCGACGGAGGGCTAGCGAGGACGCCATTGAAGCTCAGACGGTAGCTAGCTTGGAGAGTACGGAAAGAAATTAGGCTGGGAGTGAGCTTTTCAGAGACTGTCACGTTCACAGCATGTGAGACGTGTAACATTTGGAGGAGGATATTTGTAGTGGGGCTGGGGAAGGAAGAGTGTAGAAGGCTCCAGAAGGAGAAGTTTCTGGAAGCACACTCGAGATGAGATATTTTCCTTCTTCCCTTTGGGCTGGGCTGCACTGTCCGATCTGGGTTTGGTGGGCTCATATGACAACCTAGGCTTGAATCCACATCGTGTTTCGAGGCCCATTTTGGGTTCAAGCTTCCTCATGAGTCATAACGATGAATAATTTTCTCTCATCATCATAAGAAGAATGCCGGTTAGAGATAAACATTAACCCCATAACTTGGAACATAATTAAAAACAAAACATGAAAATCATAATTTAGAGTTACTAAGTTTGTTCAATGATATTCGTGTTAGATGAAGTGATGGAAAAAAAAAGGTAGGATAACTAATTAAGATTAAGATAAGTCCAATGTCTGGCTATACACATGCTACATTGTTGATTGTTGCAAATAATTCAAGTTTAGTTCAGAATGAATTGATACTTTTTATTTTTTATTTTTTATTTGATGGAAGGAGATCGAAACTTAGTGCAAAATAATGTCACACTATGTAAACAAAATTTTGTAGTCTAACATTATTACTCTAATTTAAAACCAGCTTATTCATTCATGTATTGTATTTGTAGACCATAGACAAAAGGTCTGAACTTGTAAACAGGTAATCAAATTGGAGCTACCAAAATCCAAAAAGAAGAACAATATGTAAACAAAACCCATATGACAGAAGCATGAAGCTCATGTAATAGGTCACATATCCCAAGCATCACAAACGAAATGAGAAAACGGCTTTCATCAATCAACAACGCAATCAACAAGAGAAAAAANGCTTTCATCAATCAACAACGCAATCAACAAAAAAAAAAAAAAAAAAAAAATCTCTGTGAAACAGGATATGATCGTACCCAGTATAATGCATTCTTGGGGACCTTACCCAAAAAACAAAGGTTTGAGGCAATGGTGATTGCTTGCAAATTCCATTCAAACTAATAATTCATCTTAGGCCTGGGCCTGGGCTAACAGACTGGGCTTAAATTTATAGTGTTAAAAGGCCCATTCTGGGTTCAAGCTATCACGTGACTCTCACGTGCAATGCTTTACCATCATCGTCGGCGAATGAACTACCAACTCTCAGCTTGATTCCTTGGCAGTTTGGCAGTTTAGCGAGCGAGCGGGAAGCACCATGATGCTGGATCTGGGCCCGTTCTCGGACGAGAGCTTCGACCCGAAGAAGTGGGTCAACTCGGCGTGCCAGAGTCGGCACCCGCAGGACTCGGTGGATAAGCACCTAGTGGATCTGGAGATGAAGCTTCAGATGGTGTCGGAGGAGATCGCCGCCTCGCTCGAGGAGCAGAGTGCCTCCGCCCTCCTCCGCGTCCCACGTGCTACTCGTGACGTCATCCGCCTCCGCGACGATGCCCTCTCCCTTCGCTCCGCCGTCTCCTCCATCCTCGACAAGCTCAAGAAGGTACGTTTAGTTCAATTCAATTTCAATCTCTCTTTTTTTGGGTTAAATACTGTTTCGTTGCTGAGAAAGCGTGGGAAAATTGAATGCGATTTTGGAAATTGAAATCGAACGTGCGCATTTCGCAGGCAGAGGGATCGTCCGCAGAGTCTATAGCGGCGCTTGCTAAAGTTGACACAGTGAAGCAGAGAATGGAAGCTGCATATGAGACATTGCAGGATGCTGCTGGATTAACTCAGCTGAGTTCGACTGTGGAGGACGTGTTTGCCAGCGGCGATCTTCCACGCGCCGCCGAAACTTTGGCCAACATGAGGCATTGCTTGTCTGCTGTTGGGGAGGTAATGCTTTATAAGATTTCTTTTGTACCATCTTGTTTAACATCTTCTTATAATTAATATCATTTTTATAATCAATTCTGAAAACTCATGAATCATTTTTAGGTTGCTGAGTTTGCTAATGTGAGGAAGCAACTTGAGGTCTTAGAGGATAGGCTTGATTCAATGGTGCAACCACGTCTAACAGATGCAATATCCAATCGCAAGGTCACAATTTTTTTCCTAACAATTGGTTGCTTTCTGTTTTTTCTCAATCCTCTGTAGTCTAGATGAAGACGATGCAATTATTTTCAGGTTGACATTGCTCAAGATTTGCGGGCAATTCTCATTCGAATTGGGAGATTCAAGTCCATGGAGCTACATTATACCAAAGTTCACCTAAAGCCCATAAAGCAGCTCTGGGAAGATTTTGACAAAAAACAACCACCACCTACTAAGCTTGCAACTGATAAGACTCAACTTGAAAGGCTATCCACTAGTAATGAATTTCAATCAGCTGCACCCACAATTCAATTCTCCAGTTGGCTGCCAAATTTCTATGATGAATTGCTACTTTATCTTGAACAAGAATGGAAGTGGTACTCTTCTCACTCTTTGGTTCCCAATTTTTAGATTTCAAGAGTTATTTGTTCAGGGATAGAAACAGTGACTTTACATTCCCCAATTTAATGAATTGCATGTTAATACTTCATCTGATATATGTTCTAATTAAAATCTTGATATTTCCTGTTCTTTGAGAAGAATTACACAAATATGTATCCTCTCAGAATTTTTTTTTTTTTGTTTTGTTTGCGTGTTAATAAAAATTTGATATGTATATCCTTGGGAAGCATAAAAAAAAAAAAAATTCAGGTTGTATTTATGATTTTATTTATTATTCAGTCACGGAATGTACTAAATTGGCTTCAACTGTTGACTGCAGGTGTCTGGTTGCCTTTCCTGAGGATTATAAATCTCTTGTCCCAAAGCTACTAGTCGAGACGATGGCAACCGTCGGGGCAAGTTTTGTTTCCCGTATCAACCTTGGGACTGGAGATGCTGTTCCTGAAACAAAAGCATTGACAAAAGGTTCCATTTGACTTTATTCTGTTACTTCCAGATGTTGTTTTACATGATGTGGGCAGAGAATGCCACTGTTTGATCATCTATTTTTTTTATTTGTATGGGAATGGGAAACTTGGAATCACATTTCCATACTGTCTTTTACCATATTATCTTCTCTTGAAACTCGTACTGTTGTTTTTCACCTCACCCCTTTCAGCCATTTGATATTAGTTCTAAGGATCAGTTTCTTGATTATCATATCTCAAATTCCTTATTTCATAACTCAGGTATATTAGATATTCTCTCTGGTGATATGCCAAAGGGTATCAAGCTCCAGACGAAGCATCTGGAGGCTTTGATTGAATTACACAATATGACCCAGACCTTTGCAAGGAATATTCAGCACTTATTTTCAGAGTCTGATCACTGTGTTTTAATGGACACACTAAAGGCAGTGTATCTTCCCTATGAATCATTTAAACAGAGGTAAGATAGGTCCAGGTTTTGAAGTGGTTGTTCAGGCCTGGCATTCCATTTTCGTTTAGAATATTGCCATATAAACAAGAGAAGCTGGTTTCCATTTCTTACTTGCATTTGATTCGATTCTGATAAGCATTTGTATCCGGATAATATCCTTCCATCTTTTATTAGTGGTTTCTTCTTCTTCTCCTCCTATTCATTTTTATGTGCAAATGATAATGTCTTTTATTAGTTGATCAATGGTGAAACATATATATGTTCTAGGTATGGACAGATGGAGCGTGCTATACTTTCTGCTGAGATTGCTGGGGTTGATCTAAGGGGAGCTGTTACTCGTGGTGTGGGAGCGCAGGGAATTGAACTTAGTGAAACGGTTAGGAGAATGGAGGAATCCATTCCCCAGGTGATTGTACTTCTTGAAGCAGCCGTTGAGAGATGCATCAGCTTTACTGGAGGTTCTGAGGCAGATGAGCTAATTCTTGCAATTGATGACATAATGTTACAGTATATTTCTACCCTACAGGAAACCCTGAAATCATTAAGAGTTGTCTGTGGAGTGGATCATGGTGGTGATGTTATTGGTTCAAAGAAGGAGATGGGATTGGATAAGAAGGATGGCCAAAGTGCACGCAAAACTGACTTGATTTCAAATGAGGAGGAGTGGTCTATTGTGCAAGGTGCTTTGCAAATCCTCACAGTTGCAGATTGTCTAACTAGCAGGTCCTCTGTATTTGAAGCTTCCTTGAGAGCTACTCTTGCTAGATTGAGCACAACTCTCTCTGTTTCAGTATTTGGTTCAAGTGTGGACCAAAACCTGTCCCATGTTGCTAGTGATGATGGAAATGGGGAATCATCTTTGGGTGGAAGGGCTGCCTTGGATGTAGCAGCTGTGCGGCTCATTGATGTTCCTGAGAAGGCTCGAAAACTCTTTAACCTTTTAAATCAGGTACAATTAAATTAACATTTCAGTCTCGTTCTCGTTCTTTCTTCCATATTCTCCCCCTTTAAATTAAAAATAAGGCCATTGTTTTATGTTGTTATGCAGTCTAAAGATCCCCGATTTCATGCACTTCCACTTGCGTCTCAAAGAGTTGCAGCATTTGCTGACACAGTCAATGAACTTGTATACGATGTTCTCATCTCTAAAGTGCGGCAACGCCTCAGTGATGTTTCTCGATTGCCAATATGGTCTTCGGTCGAAGAACAGAGTGCATACCATCTCCCAACCTTCAGTGCATACCCTCAGGCCTACGTGACTAGCATTGGTGAATATCTTCTTACTCTACCCCAGCAGTTGGAACCACTGGCGGAGGGCATCTCTAGTGATGCCAACAATGATGAAGCCCAGTTTTTCGCCACAGAATGGATGTTCAAGGTACCAACCTCTTATGGTGGGAAAATCCCAAGTTTTTTTTTATTTAGGTTTCATTCTTTTGGAGAGTCTGCAACGCTCTTTACATTTCAGTCTAATTCTAGCATTTCTTTAGGATTGTTTCTTTATAGGGTCTAGTTTATGATAAGCTTAGGTGCTCAAGAGCCTGTAGATACTAGGAAGCATTAATCCTAGCAGCACCCATTTTACATATCTATTTAGATCATTCCTCCATGCTCTTGTTTTGAATGATGACGCTGCTTTGTGTGTAATGAAGGTGGCAGAGGGCGCCACTGCTCTTTACATGGAGCAACTGCGAGGGATTCAGTACATCACAGATCGTGGGGCAGCACAGCTATCTGTTGACATAGAGTACCTAAGTAATGTGCTTTCTGCTCTATCAATGCCTATTCCTCCAGTCCTCGCCACATTCCACACCTGCCTTTCCACCCCTAGAGACCAGCTCAAAGATCTTGTGAAGTCTGATTCAGGAAACCAGCTTGATCTTCCAACTGCAAACCTTATATGTAAGATGCGGCGTGTGAATATAGATTAGTCATATTTATCTTGGATTCTTTTTCTTTTTTTTCTTTCTTTTTGTAACTATATTATGCCCGTTATTCTTTTCAGAAACTAGCCTTCGTAAGAGGTGCGTTATCTTGCTTTTTTCTATTGTACCCAAAAACTTATAGATCAGTCATCTACATTTTTTCTTTTGTACCAAAAAGTATAGATTTAGCCATATGTGTTTTTTCTATTTACCCTTTTTTTTCCAATTACATTAGAGAGAATTGAACCATAAATCCATCGTAATCTTAACACATTACTCCATTCATTTTCACTATGTGGATGCCCTAATGCTTATAAGCTTATCGCAATCCATTTCTGGATTGAGGATTTATGTATATATAATTCTCCTCCTCCCTCTCCTATTTTTCATCCACCCGTCAATCATATTTTTCCAATCATGACCCCCACCGTTACCTGTCCATCTTCATCAGTACCTGATGGGAAATTTAAAAAAATACACAAAAAATTGCAATTCAAACCCATTCTTGTGATTTCTCCATGAGGTGCAACATCACCTCTTACAACACATCGCAATTCTTGGCAGATCGCCATGACACCTTTAATTTCCATCTGATATATGATTCGATACATCTTGTGTAGTAGTTTCATTTCGCGGTGTCTTTCCTTTCCACTCCTTGTTATACATATACTACAGATGTTCGTCAAGCGTGTGACAACGCCAAAGTTTGCTTGGGGAATGCATGTGGGTCATGACTTCAGATTCTGATATTTGGACAAAACATGACGATCGTTCTTTAGATGTTCATGTCAATTTGATTTGAACTATTTTCTCTTTTATCTGTACTGATCGAGAAACTTATAGACTTGAATTCAGTGTGTCAATATTGAAAAGATTACAACGTTTTATGCGATCTACCACAAAAATTCATTTACTACAATCATAAATGGCTTCCACAGTCATTTCAAAATCCCACCATCGAAATTTCAATTTCATTGATAACAATCATTTTCCCAACTCTTAATAAAAATTCAACAAGATGAATAAAATGGGGTGCAGTGCACAAACCATGCCTTACTGTGAGATATATGAACCACTGGCAAATCTAATTGTCAGGGTTCACCAGATTTACCTGCCTTTCCTGCATACTACAAAAGAAATACAATGTTGTGCAGATTATAATTGGCAGTTACCTCCATTCACCCATAATAACTTCACATCTTATACTGCAAAAAAGGGAGCACCTCGCAACCCAGTCCACTGAAGTAGACTACCATGCCGTGGAAACCAACTACTGATCCTGACTTGAACTGCAGGGATACCTATATCACATGATAATGTAAATTTATAGATTTACCATCCACTTCTTATGTCATTGGCCTTTTTCTCTCATTGCTAATTATTGTAAATAATGCTTGTACCACTTATCATTAAATTCCCATATGCTGGAGTGGCAAGGTGAATTGAGGGCAAAGTAATGAGCCTTTTGAAATTCGAAAACAACAGAAGGATTGAAACCAGACCAATTCTAGCATGTATGGAGAATCCCCTAAAATCTAAATACCTCAAAAGGAACATGCAGCACATCATCCTCATTTCATGATTTGTGTCTTCGCTTTCCTCCACAGTTGCACAGGTGCCATATAAGGAGGAGCATTTGCAACAAAGTGGTTAAAACTGAACCAGAAAGAGGGAGGACAAGAAAAAGAAAAGGCGTATCTATGGAAAGGAAGGGAATATCAACGCATGGGTTGGTGATGGCAATTATAGGATATACGTATATATGTTACCTCGAAATTGGTTAAACATCATCCCCTCTCCAGCTGCAGGGTCAATCATGCATGCATTTTTGGGTCTGATGTCTTAATATGTGAGAACACAAAAGTAGCCAACAATGAGTTCCCCGTCAAAAAAATTGTCTCAAGAGAAGTTTCATAAAGAGAATTTACCTCATCCCAAGTCTAAAATGAATTATAAAATGAGTTACAATAATAAAATAATACCTACCTCAACCCTTTTCTCCGCTAATAATATTGATGAAAGAGAGACGGAATAGTCTCAACAAAGCTGTGAGATGCAAAAAAAAGTTTCACCCATAATGATAATTTAATTCAAGACTCCAAATGCATATGTTTATAAAACCTTGGAGATGAAAAATCTACCTCATTAAATTTCAAAGCTCAGACATCTACCTACACAATTCATTAATACGGACGAACTGGACTTCTAGGTGACCTCCTGTGACTATGCCTAACGGGCGATCGTGACCTGCTTCGTTCACGGTACCTATCCCTGCCTCCGTCTCTTCCATTCCTGGACCTCCAATCAACCCCTCTTCCTCCATCCCGACTACCTCTACCATTCCACTCTCTAGACCTTTCACGATCCAAGTCTCGTTCCCGATATCTGTCTCGCTCCCTGTCACGATCTCTATCACGATACCTGTCCCTATCGCTTGAATCACTTCTCCTTCTACCCTCATGTTCCTTCTCCTTCTGTTTCCTTCGTTCTTCTGCTTCTTTCTCCCTGGCTAACTTTTCTTCTTCCCTTGATTTCTCCTTAGCTGCCTGAAAATTAAAGTCCTTGCTTTTCAGTCACTGAGAAAGAAGTAACTTTTTTCTTAGCTTCAGTATTTTATTATTCAAAGAGACTCACCTTGTACTCAGCAATAAAATCCCGGACCATGCCATAACCGATATGCTGCTTCCCTGTGACATGAGATTGAGTCCTCTCGACAGCATCATTGGCCACAAGAAATGAACCACAGATCTCACAAAGTGCCATTTTTTTCTCCTGTGCAAGCATCAACACTTTATCATTCTGGGGCTGTTGAGCCAAGGTTGTCTTCTCAGTATTAAGCATATCCACCTGCCAAAATCAAAATAAACAAACAAACCAGAATTTCAATTGTATGATGGGGAATTAATAAAGATACATAGAATAACAGACATGGATGGTCCGGTGTGTGGACTTTATGGAAAAGACTAGATGAATGAGAAATAGAAAAACTCAAGCAATAATAGCAGCACCTTTCTCATTAGCGCTTCAGCTTCATCCACCTTCCCAGCTTCACCAAGGGCCTCCACTTGTTCCAGCAAATTCTTTATCTTTTCCTCTAGAACAGATAACTGTTCAGACTTTTCAGCTGATAATGGAGGTGGTGGTGCAGGTTCAACCTCCTGAGCAAGGCGTTCTCGCCCACGCCTTACTCTTCTATCCAAATCCATCACCTGCAATGCAAGTAGAATATGACAAAGAAATATATGCGAAAAAATAGAGATCGTCAAGACCCAAGGGGAAGACATGTAACTTACCAATTTCTCACAAAACTGAGCAAGTTCAGCTTCGAACTTGGGCACATATGCATCATGTCTTGGGGACTTCTCAAAACTAAAATCAATGACATCAAAAATTAAAAGTGGAATAAGAAAATATATCACATGGCCAGAGCAGGAAAAAAGAGAAAAGAGAAAAAGCCTTTAAACTAAGGTAAAAAGCAGTAGGGGAAGAACATGATTAGAAAATTGGACCAAATTGATTTAGAAAAATCTGTAGTCTTCTGGTGCCTTGAATTGTGACTAAAATGTGAAAATATTCAGATTATGATATAACTGGCATACAGTAAGTTCTCAAATTTACCGATGAAAAGGGGAGAGGGTAATAAATGACCTCCGATCATCATCTGGGGTCGAAAATAGAACTTCCAGTTTTGCCAAAACCATCTAGATACTCTTATTAAAATCACAAAGATAGAAATTATACACCCTTTCCCTGATATTTCATGTAAAATAATTTATTCATTAACATTATACAGGTAAGCAAAATTGAATAACTAAGCTTACAAAGGGTGCAAACAAAGGTAACATAACGCTTTGTTAGGAAAAAAGAAGAAGAAAGGATTAGATCATGATATGTGATGCATCACCAATTACGTTTAGCTGAATACTTACCATTCACTTATGTCCTAAAATAAATGGGTACGGCAGTTATCAGAATTTATGTACGATTTAATGGGCCGTACATATTGCCCAAAATACATTGTCTTGGATGTCTCATGCAGCAGAGCATCATTAAATAAACATATTACTATATATCTGACACAACTATTTAATAACTTTCTGACTATGGATGGTTAGATTCTTCTTCCCTTCTTGGAAAGATATGTTTAAATCAGTTACCTCAAAAATAAACAACCAGCAACTGCTTAGAATACCATGTAAGGCATATCAAAGTTTCATTTTACACCCTACACACTACACATATGAAGCAGCTAACTTATTCATAAAAAGACAAGATTAGCGACATTTTTACAACAGAAGCAGATAAGTGAACATAAATTGTTCGTATACAAGTTGAGCAAGCTTAACTTTTACAAAATGATATGGAACTTCTATTAAAACCATGATAAAACAATTAACAACCATGCATAAATGACCATCTTTTGATTGCATTCTCAATCTGAATGCACCCATAAACTCCATAAAAAGGAACAATATGAAAACCTCAAATATAATTTCCAAAAAGAAAAGTCCCAAACTATATGAAAAGTTCAGTTAATCACCTTTCTTTCAACTTCAGGTCATGTATTCTAGGACACGGTCCTGATTCCAAAAAAAATTACTGTTAATGAAACCATGCACTCTCCAGGCATCAATTAAGTATATGCGACTCAAAAAAAACTAAAATTTATCATCATGATTCAAGCATTGGGCTTTATTTTCTTTCCTGGGTTTTCTCAGCAACCAAACATAGTGTTAAACAAGTGAAATTCAACACAAATTTTAATAGCAACGCACCTAGATCGCTTCGAGTATTGACAAAGAGATCGTGAGGACAAAAGCGAACCATATAGGCTCCACAAACCTCCTTATCATCCCAAGTTATTTCCTTGTACCCCTTTCTCTCTTCCTCAGTCAAGTTACGAGCTGGAATTCACCAGAAACCAGTACTCCAAAATCAAAATCAAAGCAAGATACGCAAAATAAATAAATAAAAAATTACAACCATTATAATCAATATTTAAAAAATCCAAATTCGTTAAATCAAAATATCGTACGTAACAAAGCAACGATTTTTAGGGTTTACGGCAGATACCTGAGCCCATAAGTTCGTCTAGCAGAGCTCTCTGAGCGTCCATGACTGTGTGAAGTGATGATCTGAAATTGAGAAGCAATACCACCAAGAAAAAAAAAATCAATTTTGTTTGGAGAGAAGAAGATTAAGATGGGTGTGTAGCAAAGGAATGAGTGAGGGTTGTGAATGGGCAGTGAAGTAGGTAGGTCCTATGGCTTTTAAGGCCTCTAGGGTTTGCTGTCAAGGATTATAATCATCTGAGAGACAGACGCGGAGAAGGGGAGGAGGAGGGTAAGTTGGGTCTGGTGGCAAAGTATATATGCGAGCTGAGCTACCTTGCTTGCTCAAAGAGATAAACTTTTGGGACTACCAAATGATACTAATTTACTTTTTCCTATTGGTTGTTTTATTCTTTTTTCTCTACTTTTTGTTACTCACATTTGGCTTCCATATATTTTTACCTATATTACAATTTGGTAATCAAACTCTAATGTGACTCTGATTCAATTGAGTACTAGATCATTAAGTCTATGTTCTCAGGGGTAATTAGGTCTTTGCTCATAGCTCAAAAGAAAAAAAATTTTTCATGCTGAAAAATATGGGTTTAAACAACAAGGCCAATTGCAAAATTAAATTTTCTTTATGGACAAAGAATGAGCCTGAGTGACTCAACACTGTTATGCAAACTGATGTTTCTATATCCTAGAGACAGATGCTAAAGAACTTTATCTCCTTATAGAGAGGAAGATGAATCATAGGAAAAAGTAAGGTGGTTAATCTTTTCTTCTTATTACCCATTATTTTGGTTTGGAGTGAAAAATTGTCTTGAGGTGGGAAGTACTAGCTAGACTATTTGTAGGTGGTGACTATGGGGTGCTGGACTGTTGTGTGACAAGGACCAGTATTGAGAAATACACAAACAAAATAGATAGCAATCAAAAACCACTGGTAGTAAGGAGCATAACAAGGTCCAACCACAAGCACATATAGTATATATTATCCATAATCCTACACCTTCTGTGGTGCTCCTTAATTTTGTTTGTTCTAGTAATGCAACCCAAATTCTCTGCTCAGTTCAACCATGAATGACACAGTAGACAAAGTGGTCATCTTCCTAGCAAAGAGAGATGGGATTGACAAGCTTGTTAAGACATTCCAATATGTCTCCAAGCTTGTCAGCTGGCATGTTGAAGCCACAAGTCCAGGAATTGCACAGAAAGCCAAGCAGTGGGAAGTTGCCTCCGGCCTTAGCCGGAAAGCCTTTCGTAGTGGCCGGTTTCTGACTGGATTCAATGCGATGAGACGAAGCCCTGGCTCGACCCCAACCCTTCGGTTCCTATCTGTTCTTGCTAATGCTGGGGAAATGGTTTACTTCTTTTTTGACCATTTTCTTTGGCTGTCCAGAATTGGGACTTTGGACCCAAATTTGGCAAGAAAGATGAGCTTTATATCAGCCTTTGGTGAGTCATTTGGGTATGTTTTTTTCATCATATCTGATTTCATTGCCTTGAAAGAGGGGCTGGAGGAAGAGAGAAAGCTTGTTGCTTTGGAGGACAAGTTTACAGACAAGAAGATTGAGAGCATAAGAAAGATTAGAAGTGATAGAGTGATGAGGTTAATGGCTGTGGCTGCTAATGTTGCAGATTTGATTATTGCAGTGGCTGATATTGAGCCAAACCCATTCTGCAACCACACTGTGACTCTTGGGATTAGCGGATTGGTCTCTGCATGGTCTGGTTGGTACAGAAACTGGCCTTCATCATAAAATTTCAATAAAAACCATGTCTGAGTCTTGGAAAGAGAAACATGCACTTGCTGTAGCTGTGAAATTGTTTAGTGTTTTGTGTTCAGAATTGAGGTACGAAATTCATGTTATGCAGTCAATTAATGACACACTTCACATGAGACTTGCTTCTGTATGACATAGTTGGTAAAATCAGTACATTCAGTATATGTATATCTACTGCACCAATATTACACAAGTTTCTGTCTGTGAATGGTGTTATATATTTAAAATGGATCATGCTTTCTTTGGGCCCGTTTTCATTCAAGTTTGCAAATTTGGAGCTCTAAGCATATATTGAAGTAGGACCAGAGGTACGGTTTGGCCGGCATTGATCATAAATACGAACGAACAATACTTCCCTCAGTTCTTGGTTGGAAGAGCTCCTACAACTCTCTTTCACATATGCATGTCCTTTTTTTATCTTTTTATTTAATTTATGAATTAACTTTTATATATATAGAATGAAAAGACTAAAAAGAACATTTTCTTATGAGTTAGGATTGGAAGAGCTCCTTCAACCATAGACGGATGGAAGTATTGATTAATAGGAATGATGAGTTGAGTTCTTCCATTCTATCATATTCACCGGTAATGATTATTGATGCTGGATCAATTGTTTTTTGTTGTAATAGCCCATGATCTAAACAAGTTGCACATGCACCCTCTACATGTTCCCTGTTGTTGAGGACATCCCTCAAGAGCGGGGGATTTTGTGACATTTTTTATTGGCTGTTTGGAAGGGAATTTTTGTTTTTATGTGATTTAAAAAATAGGAATTTCACCTACTCATTTCAATTTAAAATTTTGGAATTTCAATTTAGTTAAGGTACAAACATAAGGAGTGTATTCAATTCGAATTCTAATGGATTGTAACATAATTTGAAAGTCCATTAAAATATAGGGTTATCCAATTCAAAAATTTCATATTTCATATAAATTTTAAAATCTAGGTGTATTAAAAAACTCATTGATTTTGAAAGATTTAATTAGGTGGTTAATTTTGATGGATTTTGCTTAAATAACAAATGCCTTGATAATTGCAATTTTCCATTCTCTTTTGATGGATTCTATAAAAGTCAATAAAAATCATAAATTTCATTAAAATCTCAATCCCACATGTATTAGAGAAAAGTATAAATACAATATCAATAATGCTAGGAATTCCAAATTTATATCCTTAGAGTGAGTCATGTATGCATTAATGAAGTACTAACATATCATTTGAGATTCAAATTTGAGATCTCTAGCACTGGTCATACAAAATATAGTCGAGACATAAACGTAACATAATTTATTTTTTTTTTTGGGCCAAGAAACGTAATATAATGTTTGAATAAGTATATTTCATGAACTTCTTATAAACGATATGTCGTATACTGGAATACAATTAACAACATATTCACAAAGGCCATGGCTCTTCACAAGAAACGACAAGCGGTCCATGAAACGACGGAAAAGATATTAATCTACATGGCGGTGAATGACAGAAAGAAAAACACCGACTGGTCCACGTGTACACCAACCGTCTTGCTCTTGCAAGAGTCAGCAATAACCCAAATAAATCTCAAAACGGGAAGAGAAGAGTCCACTGGAAGGACTCAACAGACAGGTTCGTTTACATTGGAAGAAACCTAAGCCAGACTGAAAGTTGACCCCCGAAATCTTCTCGTTGATATTGCAAGTTTCCCAGATTTGGGGCACTTGCCTCTTTACAATTTTCTCACCAACCAAACAGAGGGTGGTGTCGGAAGTCAGATCAGATGGCGGATGGGACTGGCCACTCGCGTTATGTGAAGCTGACGAAAGATCAAGCGCCTGTGGAGGATATTAAGCCCGGGGAGCTCAATCAGCCCATCGAAGTTCCTCAGGTGCTTTTTCACGCTCTCTCTAGTTTGACTCGCTGTAATCTTTATCATTTTGACATGGGTTGCTCCGAAATCTTTGTTAATATCTAATTTTTATGAATTACATTCTGGGTAAAACTTTGATATGCATTTTCTTGGTGAAATGTAGTGGCAATTGGCTTGGATTGTTGGGCTCTAATTGTCATATTTATTTTCTGATTAGCTATTTTGGTGATAGAAGAAAGTCATATTCATTTAAACAAAAATAGCTGATTGGTATTCCTTCATATACTTACACATGATGGGTAGTTGGGTTTCTGCAGAGAAGCAGAATTCTAATGTTGGATTTTCATGGATCTTGAAATTTCTTATTGAACTAAATAGTTTGTCCCGTGGATTTTGGTAACTTATAAGTTTACCATGTTTGTAGGATTTAACTTTTTTGTCTATATAGATCAAGGATTCATGTTATGGGGTAGATGCTGATAAATTTTAAATTGTAAAAGTGACTTCCTTTACATTGGAGTATCTTAATTTAAAGTCATTCTATAAGGATGCAATCACTAACTGACCCATTTTATTATGGGCCAGTTGAATGTTCACAGATGTAATGAATGTGGACAACCCTTACCCGAAAGCTTTCAGCCCCCTGCTGATGAACCTTGGACAACTGGAATTTTTGGCTGCAGTGAAGATAGAGAAAGCTGTAAGTTGATATGTGAATTAGCTTTTTTCATTTCTTGTCCATTGATATAGTTTGATGCTTATGCTTTCCACTTTGATTTCAATTTAATTACAAAGCCACAGAACAGGGATTTGCGCTTGATTTTAAAATTTGAAATCTATAACTCAAGCAATGCATTTGTCAAAACTATGATGTTTATGGTTATCTTTGATTTACATTCAACTAGATATAGTGTTAGGCTCTGAATCCCCCTTAACTTTATCAAGTTAGATGTTTATGCCCATTCAGTTGTTTGACCATAGCCTTGTGATGGATAAGCAAGGACTTCCTTGCTCTTACTATTGTGTATCTAGACTCTATTTCCAATTCTCCGTTTTACTGCAATATACAAATATAGTCTGTTGATTATGTAAGAATAAACACTGTGTCTTTCTTTACCTCTACAGGCTTGACAGGATTATTTTGCCCATGTGTTCTGTTTGGGCATAATGTCGAGAGCTTAAGAGATGATACCCCATGGAACAGACCATGCATTTGTCATGCCATTTGTGTTGAAGGTGGCATGGCTCTGGCTGCAGCAACTGCAATCTTCCATGGTATTGACCCAAGGACTTCATTTCTTGTTTGTGAGGGCCTGTTATTTGCTTGGTGGATGTGTGGGGTATATACAGGTCTTGTTCGGCAATCCCTTCAGAAAAAATATCACCTAAAGGTAATTCTTCAATACTAGAAACTAACCACGCTTTAGCAAGACCTTGCTCTCCATTTCTTAAACTTTTGTTCTGTGGAAATATTTGTCATTTGACTGCAGAACTCGCCGTGTGACCCGTGCTTGGTGCACTGCTGCTTCCACTGGTGTGCCTTGTGTCAGGAGCACAGGGAGATGAAGGGACGCCTGTCGGAAAATGTCGTGATGCCAATGACTGTTGTCAACCCTCCCCCCGTTCAACAGATGAAGTCTGCCGAAGACAACAACCAGGACTCTGCTGCACCATCCTCTACCAACAATAATGGGCATACTAATATGGAAATGCAGGCATTGTAGGATTTAAACAAGTATTTCAGTAGAGGTTTTATGTGTGTGAGTTCTTCATTGTTGTAAAATGTTTGGGCCACATACCCGAAAAAGAGTCTTATATAAAATTGCTCAACATTACATTATTAATCTATAAACCTCAATCTATGTAGAGTTTTATCCCTTCTCATTGCAGTGAGTATTGGAACCATGCAATTTATAAAAAAAAATTTCCCTTTCGAGTTATAAGTTATAGCTAATTGCCTCAATATACAGCTGTTCTTATATGTTTAGTTTAGTATTTCTTTATCTGACACGCATGTGAAGGCACTAGGTGGGTTTTATGATGTGGGACCAGAGTCACACACACGTGTCAGTCATATGACATAAAAGTAGATAACCTTTTCTCATCTAAGACCCACAGTCAAACCAGTCAAAGCTAAGAAACATTTCAAACTCAGTCTTCAGTCATGGAGAGGTCTGAGGCAGCAGGGAATGCTCCACCAAGAAGAAGAAGAGCTGCCAAAAACAAGGACCAAGTGCTATACACGCCACCTCCGCCTGCGCGCGCGTTAGCAGCGCCACCAGTGGTGACACTGAGAGTTCCTCCGTGCAGCGAGGCCAAACTGACAGCATTAGCCGTTGATTTGAATGTAAGGCTGAGATCGGCAGAAATGCCGGCCGCAATGCAAGAGCGTGCGATGCGACGCACCAGAGCGCTACTCGATGCAAATGGGGGGGAGAAGAAGAAGCCCAATCCCACGCACTTAGCCATGGCACTCAAGAAGGTACACAAAACCCACATATGCTTTGAACTGTGCTGCACTAGCAAGAAGTAGAAGCCACCAGTATTTTTTTTTTTTTAATTCCGATTTTGTCCAGGAATTTGATGGCGTGTACGGTCCAGCATGGCACTGCATTGTTGGTAAGAGTTTTGGATCCTTTGTGACTCACGCGAGCAGCGGGTTCCTGTACTTTTCTGTTGACAAGCTCTGTTTTCTTCTCTTCAAGACCCAAGTCCGCTCGATCGTCGAGCCTTCTCTGTTGCCAAAGCCCAAAACTAATGCATGAAATCAATACAACTAATTGAATTAATCCATACTTGGGTTTTCAAAAATGGGCTAGAAGGTATTAGATTTTGCATTTGGATATGAGAATTAGAATTTGCATATTTTTAACAACTTGTTATTAGTTTAATCTAATGATATTTCTTTCCACGCTGACATATGCAATTTTTCAACACTATGTATAGGTCTCTCATTGTTTGCTATAGCGTGTGTTTTTTTTTCAATTATTTTTTTGGGATAAGATGTGAATAGTAAATTAAGTAAAATAAAAAAGCCGTGTGACACTAAATAGTATATACACATCAGAAACATGATCCTATTTCATCATGATGTGGATGATAACTCTCTCGACTCCATGTCATCATGATGGGGATGATATTAAATCGATAGTGATGCATACGAAATGGTAGTTAATAGTTTCTTAATCTCTCTTCTAGCTGGCAATACCCAGTAAAAATACTATAACATACCCTATAAGGAGTTCTTATGGTAAAGGACTCATTTTGGGTGTCCAAGTTTTAACAAAGTTTTGACAAAGTTTTGACTTTTGAATCTATCAAAGTATAAAACCGTGTTATTTCTTCCTAGTCCTATATGGTAAATTGGTAATTAAATTACAGATTACCTAAATACAAGCAAATCAATCAATTTCCACAATCACATACACAATCTATTTTGGACTCTCTCTTGGCTATGAATACTAGTGTTGATTCTTCCATGGCCAGAGAAGTTTCTTTCTCTGATAGTAGTGGGGTCGCAGAGCAACACATAATGCAAAACCCATCTAATTCAAATCTCTCTTTGTTTTCATTACCTACCCAAGTTGCTTCCATGTCTTTGTTGCCAACTCCTTTGCACAACAACCCATCCAATATTATCGTTGATGAGAAATCCAGTGAGGCAGCGCAGCGGGACGAGTTCGAAGATGTCCTCTTTGGGAAAGATGATGGGAAACATATGGAGGATTATATGTACAAAGAAGACGTGCTAGAGGACTACATGAGGAGGGAAATAGCAAAGAGTTGCAGAAAGAGACATAAAACACAGGCCTCGATTGCTGACTGTTTCCACTTCTTGAACCTTATATGCTACTGCTTCAAATCTTAAATTTGTAGAGCATTTTTTTGTTCCTAGTTTCTTTTATTTGTTCAAGATTAATGTTGTCCTCTTTCTCTTTTGGTTTGATTGAATTATGACCATGATTCATTAGCCATGAATATGATTGTATAGCAAGAATCAAGTCAATTTTATTTAACCAAGTTTCCATGACCACTAATCATCTCAACCCACATGTCCAACTAATTAGAAGTTGCCACCAAAGTAAAGAAAAAGAAAACATATTAAGCTATAAACCGCAATCACCCATGTCCTCCCAATCATACAGGTTCATGACCACGTGGCTTGGCGGTTAACATTTTTTCAACTGCATAACCTTCAAACCCCTTTCACCAAACGTTGCAGCATCTAGTTAAATATATATAACTCCTACAGAGAGCAAATATACACATTAAACTCCTTGCCTTGAGTGTTGTGTTTAGTCTCGTTCACACAAATTCTTCTCTTGTACCCTGAAATTAATTCATTCTTAAAAACTTGGTTTTCATGTTATTTGACCAAATGGCTACGAGGACTGCGCTAACCGCACGATTCCAGCAAGCAATTGCTCCCATTGCTCTCCGATCTTATCTTGCAGAGTTCATCTCAACCTTCTTCTTTGTCTTCACTGTTGTCGGGTCTATGATGTCCTCCAGTGAGTAACTTTATTTTTTGTTCTCTTTGTGAAGTAGTTTTGTTTTTCTTACAGGTTTTAGTGTTTATGTGAATTCATTTATCATGCCTTGTTTGACAAATTGTTCTGTAACTTAAAGATCCCTTAAAAAACTTAATGGTTTGTAATAAGTGTGTTTGATAACATTGTTGGGTCTGTTACACTACAAGCATTAATTAGATGGTGAAGTACCTAAGTTCATTGGCTGGTCCATTAAAATTTGCACTTGTCACATGATATTCAAACACTTGTATATTTAGTCATTGTTCGATTTTCTTATTTGGCAGGAAAGTTGATGCCGGATGCTGCATCAGATCCAGCCAGTTTGGTGGTGGTTGCCATTACCAATGCCTTTTCATTGGCCTCAGCAGTGTACATTGCAGCCAATGTCTCTGGTGGTCATGTGAATCCGGCCGTCACATTTGGCATGGCGGTTGGAGGCCACATCAGCGTCCCCATTGCCCTCTGCTACTGGATTTCTCAGATGGTGGCCTCTGTCATGGCTTGCCTTCTCTTAAGAGTCACTATTGTTGGACAGGTAGTACTCTTTCTCCACATTACTAGTTTTAAGGGTGTTTTTGGATGTTAATGTACTTTATGATATGTTTGTGTTACAAAACTATATAGCTTACAAACATAAACATATGTAATTAATGATAGATATATCCACATTTAATAGTAAAAGGGTGGAACTGTCAACATTTAAAGATAAAAAATATACGTGTTTGAATATGATACGATATTTGTATATTAAAATTTTCCCATTTTTACCTCAACCTTTATTTTGGATTATGCAGCATGTGCCAACCTATGCAATTACAGAAGAAATGACAGGTTTTGGAGCCTCAATTTTGGAAGGTGTGCTGACATTTGGGTTGGTGTACACTGTTTATGCTGCTGGTGACCCTAGACAAGGTCCCTTGGGGGGCATTGGACCCCTAGCAATTGGGTTCATGGCAGGAGCCATGGTTCTGGCAACAGGGCCCTTCTCGGGTGGGTCGATGAACCCGGCTTGTGCATTTGGGTCTGCGGTTGTTGCTGGTAATTTCAAGAACCAAGCGGTTTATTGGGTCGGACCCTTGATTGGTGCTGCAGTTGCTGGCCTTCTGTATGATAATGTGGTGTCCCCTACCCAAGCTTCAGATTCTCTTACGGGGGTTTTAGATGGGGTTGGGGTGTAAAATATGGCTCTACTCAATAATTCTCGTTTGTTTTGTAACATCTGTAGTTAGTTGGTTAAGACTTCTTTTGACATGATGTATAAACAGTATTAATTAATTCATTTACTTTTGCAATACCCTCTCTAATGAAATATAATCCTTTGTTCATGTTTGTGATTCCCATTTATTTTCTTATCCTTACTGTTTGGGTTGAATTCCATTATCAAAAGTTTTAGGCTTTACATGAAATTATAACGGAAATAAGAAAATGTTTATAAATTTTAAACAGTTCTTTATATGCAGTAAAGATTAAAAATGAAGACCAAACCCATTAACAGCCAATGGCGCCTAAAGCCCTCTCACCCTTCCTCTCTCCTTTCACTCTCCCCTACAACCTCACAATCCCCAACACCAAGCTTCTCAATCTATACTCAAAACCCACTCGCCTACTCTGCAGATTTTCACAGCCACAACAGACCCACCAGAAAGCACCAGTTCCAGAGACCCAGTACTCGGATCCCCGACCCGAACCTGAAGGCACCGGAGCTGCCGCGCCGACCCGAGGCGACCGGTTCCTCGAACAAAACCGTTCCTTTGAAGCTGCGAAGCTCTTGCTCAAGGAGACCAACAAGAAGAAGAAGAAAGAGAAGCTCTTGAAGGTCGCTACAGCCGTTGCTTGTTGTTATGGATGTGGAGCTCCGTTACAGACATCGGAGCCGGATGCGCCGGGTTATTCGGACCCTGAGACCTACGCATTGGTATAAACTATGTTACATTATCGTTTTTTTTCCTTTTGTTTTAATAACTGGGTTGTAATAGTTTTAGCTAATGAATAATTGGATTTTAATTTTCTGTTTATGCTCAAATTTTGCTTTTGTTTATCAAATTTAAACGTGCAGAAGAAGAAACACCACCAGCTTAGAACTGTTATATGTAGAAGGTGCAAGCTTTTGTCTCATGGGCACATGATAACTGCTGTTGGCGGGAATGGGGGTTATGCTGGCGGGAAACAGTTCATCACGGCGGAACAACTTCGGGAG
This sequence comes from Purshia tridentata, assembly GCA_003254885.1. Taxonomy (NCBI): domain Eukaryota; kingdom Viridiplantae; phylum Streptophyta; class Magnoliopsida; order Rosales; family Rosaceae; genus Purshia; species Purshia tridentata. The sequence goes on from QANT01005225.1 coordinate 58,357, forward strand.
AAGCTGTCTCACTTGCGCTACGAGAAAGCATTGATAGTTAAATTGGTAACTACTTTCCAACATTTGCATTGTGATGAATTGAGTGAGTTGCCTTGAGGAGTGCTAATTGGTTACTTCTTTATAGGTTGATATAGTTGACTTCAATGGTAGCTTTTTGGCTCGTGTGCGTGATTTGGCTGGTGCAAATCCTATAATATTAGTAATGACTAAGGTATTACTGCCAGTTGGTGTTTATTTTAACGGGATGTTAATGTAAGCTGACTTTTCTAATTAATAATACTTTCTAATGTCAGGTCGATTTACTTCCAAAAGAGACTGATTTTAATTGTATTGGTGATTGGGTTGTAGAGGCCACTACAAAGAAGAAGCTTAAGTAAGTTTTCTTTCCTTGGCCATGCTTTTATTTGTTTTTATACTATCAATCTAAAAGAGTTTCCTTGAATTCTCAATGTGAAAGGAATTCATGTGAACTGTTCCCATTTAGTTTGGATTAGGGCTTTATTGAATTTGAGTTATTTGAGACAGTTGTCGGGAGAGAATTATTAAACATGGTTGATAATGTGATCTAAAATTGAAAGCTTGGATCATGCTTCTAAGACTGTACTATTCTTTGCAGTGTTTTGAGTGTTCATCTGACAAGTTCAAAGTCTTTGGTTGGAATAACTGGGATTGCATCAGAGATTCAAAAGGAGAAGAAGGTTCTTTACTTCTTCATTATGTGTGTGTGCATGTTTGAAATTTGTGAACCTGAGTAAAGCCATTGATATCAGTTAATTAAAGCGAGATGACCGATGGCTTACTTACTGTTCTATGAAACAAAATTTATACTTTAATTGATTACATTTACTTCAACCTGAGTTCTTGGGCTGTTTTTTGGTGCAGGGGCGGGACGTGTATGTTATGGTTAGTTTCTTAACTGGAAGTTTACTTTTGAATGCAGAGTTCACTGATGTCCATTTGAATCATGTTTCTAATATTTATTTGTTCCTTTCCAGTCACTTGCTGTTCCTTACATCCTTGCCATTTCTAAAATCAGTTGTGTTCAAATTCTTCTATGATGTATTTACTTGTCTATATATGAGATCTGTGTGTGCCAACTTGACCAGGAGGCCTAGTGGTATAAGCTTCCTTGCAAGAGGTAAGAAGCTGTCTTCAGTCTTGGGTTCGAAAATAGGTGGGCTGGGGGGGAAGAGGGGTTAGGGGCGGTGTCTCAAGTCCTGGTGAAATACCCTTGGTGTGTTGATCAGCTGTTGGGAAATGTTGGGAAATGTTGGGAAATCAGCAGTCATCAGTGCTTTACGTATCTGATAGTTTATATTACCTTTTCTGCAGGGATCAGCAAATACCCTTGGTTTGTTGGTCAGCCGTTGGGAAGTGCATGTATATTTCCTTTACGTATCTGATAGTTTATATTACCTTCTCTGCAGGGATCAGCAAATGTTGGGAAATCAGCATTCATCAGTGCTTTACTGAGTAGGTTCATGAAATTCATTCAATACTTTGTTGCCTTTGGTCGGGGTCTGGTTTTAATTTACTAAATGAGTTGTTCTTCTTTTGTCTTAACTTTTTATCAATATTGTGACACCAGAAATGATAGCGGAAAAGGATCCAGTTGCTGCAGCAGCGCTGAAGTACAAACCAATACAATCTGCTGTCCCTGGAACGACCTTAGGACCAATTCAAATTAATGCTTTCCTAGGAGGAGGGGTATGCCATAGTATATTTACTTTGTCAATGGCTTTTGAAAACCTAGCATAGTAACCTTCTATTTCATGCAGAAATTATATGACACACCTGGAGTTCATCTCCACCATAGGCAAGCAGCCGTGGTCCATTCAGAAGATCTACCTGCCCTTGCTCCTCAAAGTCGGCTTAGGGGTCAATCTTTCCCTGTATGTTTATTGTTTTCATAGTTTTTATTTTTTATTTTTTATTTTTACATTGATATCTTCTAGCGAGTAACTTGTGGGTATTCTTTTCCAGAATTCTTTGGTTCCCTCTGGAAATGGAAAAACAGGGAAGAACAATGCCAATGGTTTGAATGGGTATTCAATATTCTGGGGAGGTCTTGTCAGAGTAGATGTCTTGAAGGTTTTGATCTTGTTGTTTCACAATGGAAAAAGAGACTTGTACTTTCACATATATTGATTTCCCAGGCTGGTTATGGATGGTCTTTCCTGAATCATCAATCATTTGATAATTTCAGGTTTTCCCTGAAACACGTTTGACATTTTATGGGCCAAAGAGTCTTCAGATTCATGTGGTTTCCTCTGATGAGGCAGATGAATTTTACAAGGTATTTGAAGCCGCAAAAGTATTTGAAGATATTTTTACTTTATAAGCAATCTCATACCATAATCTATGTGGCCATGCATGGTCTTACATTCGATTTAAGCTATGAACTGAATTTTGATATCTGATGTAGTGTGTGATAAAAGACATCACAATGTGATATTTTTCCCTTACCCACCTTAATTGCCGTGCATGCATGTTACTCTACGCATAATCAATATGATTGTAGTGAGTCTTTTTTAACATGTTGCAGAAAGAACTTGGGGTTCGATTAACACCTCCAACTGGAAAAGAAAGAGCAGATGAATGGAGAGGACTTGAAATTGAGCGTCAATTGCAAATAAAACTTAAAGATTCAGAAAGGTGCATTATTCATATGAGTATTGCAGTTGTGACTCGCATATAATTTTTCGGCCAATCAATATGAAAATTCTTCTCCTCTGTTTGTGCAGGCCCGCTTGTGATGTGGCTATATCAGGTTTAGGATGGATTACTATTGAACCCATTAGCAAGTCACTGGGAAGTTCTGATTCAAATCTGGAAGAAACAGCAGGAGGAGAAGTGCGTTTAGCTGTCCATGTCCCCAAGCCAGTCGAAATATTTGTTAGGCCCCCAATGCCAGTGGGTAAGTCTGGAGCAGAGTGGTATCAGTATAGGGAGTTGTCCGAGAAGGAAGAGGAAGTAAGACCAAAATGGCATTTTTGATGCTGACATGTATATATGCAATTAATTGTTCTTGTAAAGAAAGAACAAAGGTGAATTTTCATATACGTTGGTATAGGATCTGAAAATGTGAGTTCTGCAACAAAAACTTGTTTGCATACTTCATGAACTTGTATAAAAGGATAATCAATTTTTCCGCCAATTTGTTAATGAAAACATTAGAAAATAAATTTTGGGTTATTTTATTTATATATTCATTTCACATTTTATCTATGTTGGCTTGATCGTTTTGTGATTTTCTTTTAAGCAAAATCAGAAAAAGAAATAACTAGGTCCTAAATTTCAATATGATGCCGTTTAGGTGGCTCACTTACAATTCGATTCAATAGTGTTGTTACATAAATTTGAATTGGTGGTAAGTTAGACAAAACACACAATAATGAATATGAGATGTATAGTGGTTCATTACGATCGGATTACATCCAATTAGTTGGTTTTTGAATTCTCATTATAAATAAATGTGTTACATTGTACAAAAAGAGCATAAGAGTTTAAAGAAAAAATGAGAACTAAGTATAAAGATGAGAAAATAAAAGATAAGAGAGAATAATTTCGATGTGGATAAGGGTTTATTTTCCTTTTTTAGGCCAAAAGCGTCTTTATTTATAATGAATAGGGATCTTCTTACAATTGTTGAAGTGTGTGGGGCTTTTACATTAAACTTCTCTTTTCGTTATTTTTCTTGAATCGAGGCCAAAATAGTTTTCCCGCCTGGTACGTGCCGCGTTCGACTGTTGAATTTCAAACACTTTGACGTCCTTTTTTTTTTTTTTTAACACTTATGACTTCTGATTTCAAAGGAAGAGAAGCAGAAGCTCGTCTACGGTTGTCCGTATACCCGCTTTGAAATTGGAGGGCTTTTACAGTCCCGTTGGTCGTCTTCACACTCAAAAGCGAAGCAATGTACATCAAGGAGGTGTGCTTGGAGGGGTTCAAGTCCTACGCGACGAGGACCGTGGTGCCGGGTTTCGACCCGTATTTCAACGCCATAACGGGTCTGAACGGGTCGGGCAAGTCCAACATCCTCGACTCCATCTGCTTCGTCTTGGGCATCACCAATTTGCAGCAGGTCCGCGCTTCTAATCTCCAAGAGCTCGTATACAAGCAAGGCCAGGCCGGCATTACCAAGGCCACCGTCTCCATAGTCTTCGACAACTCCGATTGCAATCGCAGTCCCATCGGCTACGAGTCCCATCCCGAAATCACCGTCACCCGTCAGGTATGTCGTATGTGATTTTTGGGTGTCGTTTCTTTCTGAAAAGTTGAATATAGTGATAAATTGCTGGAATTGTATCTGGATTTTTTATTTTTTGGTGGAAAAATGAAGCCAGTATGTGATAATAAGCCATTGACATGTTGAACAGATTGTGATTGGTGGAAGGAACAAGTACTTGATTAATGGGAAACTTGCGCAGCCAAGTCAGGTCCAGAATCTTTTTCATTCTGTGCAGCTCAATGTTAACAACCCGCATTTTCTTATAATGCAAGGGCGCATAACCAAGGTTTTGAATATGAAACCCCCCGAGATTCTGTCTATGCTTGAAGAGGCTGCCGGGACGAGGATGTATGAAACCAAGAAAGAGGCTGCTTTGAAAACACTTGAGAAGAAGCAGAGTAAAGTTGATGAGATAAATAAGCTTCTTGACCAGGAGATACTGCCTGCCTTGGACAAGTTGAGGAGAGAAAGGACACAGTACATGCAATGGGCTAATGGAAATGCGGACTTGGATCGGCTTAAAAGGTATTGCATTGCGTATGAATATGTTCAAGCAGAGAGGATTAGAGACAGTGCAGTGTGTGAGGTGGAACAAGTGAAGTCCAGAATTTCTGAGGTTGATGATGAAACAAGAAATATGGTGGCAGATATACAGGAAATGGAGACACGAGTTTCCAAGTTGACTGCTGAAAAGGAGGCTAGTATGGGCGGAGAAGTAAAAGCTTTGGGAGACAAAGTAGACAAGCTTTCTCAAGATATTGTGAGGGAAGTGTCTGTACTGAATAATGAAGAGGACACTCTTGCGTCTGAAAAGGAAAATGCTGAAAAGGTAACTGGGTATAGTCTATAGCTCACTGCATTTTTCTGTATGCTATATAAGGTTCTTCTAAGTTTGTTATATACTTTTATATTTTATTCCTTATCTAATTGAATTAGCACAGCATTTATATTTTGTATCATGATGTTGCCAGATTGTTAGCAATATTGAAGACTTGGAGGAGTCTGTAAAAGAGAGGGACTTTGCTATTAGAAAGGCTGAAGAAGGAGCAGCTGATTTGAAAAAGAGAGCAGAGGAACTTTCCCAGAGTCTGAACGAGTACGAAAAGGAGTACCAGGTAAAATGAAATGTGTATCTCTGTGTTGTTTTCTACTTTATATTGTCAACGTTACTGGTTATTCTTGTATGCAGACCAAATTAATTTTGTAATCAGTATGCTTATGGTATTCATCCGAAAAAAACTACGTTTAGGGTGTACTAGCGGGCAAGAGCAGTGGAAATGAGGAGAAATGCCTTGAAGATCAATTGGGTGATGCCAAAATTGCTGTTGGGAGTGCTGAAACAGAATTGAAACAGCTAGAAACTAAAATAAGTCACTGTCAAAGGGAGTTGAAAGAGAAAAGTAATCAGCTAATGTCAAAGCGTGAAGAAGCTGTTGCTGTAGAGAGTGAGCTTAATGCCAGAAAAAAAGATGTGGAAAATGTTAAAATGCAACTAGAGAAACTTACATATAAGGATGGCCATATGGAAGCATTACAAAAGGTTAACATGCTTTCTGTTTGATCATTCTCTTTGAACCTAAATAGTTTATCAATCTCAATTTGGTTAATTTTTCTGTAATATAAATGAATATGACTTCAGGATCGTGCATCTGAGTTGGACCAGTTGCAGAAGTTGAATGGTGAAATAGATGAACTACGGTATGATTCTGCAAAATTAGGAAATTTTGAGTTCACATATCGGGATCCTGTGAAGAATTTTGATAGGTCCAAGGTCAAGGGCATAGTTGCAAAACTTTTCAAAGTGAAGGATAGCTCCACAATGACTGCCTTAGAGGTTAGGAATGAGTTCATAACTGACAATTTCATTTCATGAGTTATAGATTGTATATCAACTTCTACATTGATTCAATTTGCAGGCTGCTGCTGGTGGAGGGTTGTTTAATGTTGTTGTAGACACAGGAAATACTTCAAAACTACTTATACAGAATGGAAATCTTCAAAGAAGAGTTACCTTTATACCTTTGAACACAGTATATTCTCCTTTTCTCAAGGCTAATTTTGCTGATAGGGTTCAACGTGCTGTTGAATTGGTTAGTTTCTCCATCAATAGTCACCCCATCCCTCTCCCTAATCTGAGCGTGAGAAACCCATTTTTTCCCCCTCAATCGGGTATATTTGCTCAAAACCTTGGTTTCAATTTCAGGTTGGCAAGGAGAATGCAGAACTGGCACTTAATTTGGTTGGTTATGATGCGGAAGTGAAGGTATGCTTTGAGCAGGCCCATATGTTGTGTTAAAAACTTAAACTTGATGTTAATATGTTATACATAAATCATGGAGTGTAGAGTTCTTTGATGCGGTTTATCTATACTTAGATTTGTGGGTGGTTGGAATTTGTTTTAGGCTTCTTTTCTTTTCTGACACAAACAAAAGACATTTGGAATTTTGTACTTGTTCTTTTAGTTGGAATTCAATGTTTATTGCAGAGGGCTATGGAATTCGTTTTTGGCTCAACCTTTGTTTGCAAAACTACTGATGCTGCAAAAAAGGTAGGCACACCTTTGCTACTTTGTTCATGTTTGTTCATGTATGAAATTGCTTGAACAGTTCAATTTAAGTTGTAGCTTTTGTATTCGCTTTGGATATGGCTTATTCAGAAATTTACCTTGTTCCTCTTTTTCTGCTGAATCCTTTTTCACGCAGTTTTGCTGATCTTTCCTAAGTTTGATTTGATTATGAAGTAGCCTGATTCTATAGTACCGTATTTATAAACAATTTATATCTATATTTAGAATGGTGCATAATACAACCTGCATCTCCATGAATGATGTTTAGGTTGCTTTTATCGGGGGATTTCGAAGTGTCACTCTTGAAGGCGATGTCTTTGAGTCTGCTGGCCTTCTGACGGGTGGAAGCTGCAAGTAAGTCAGTGTTGTTTTTCCCCGTAGTTCAATTTAGTATATGCATGCACACACACACACACACACACATATATATATGCATTTATCCCCCTTCTTACAAAGTATTGCTGTTGTTAACATTTTCCTGACTAATTTTCCGAACTTGTTGTCTTCTTCATCGTTTGTATGCTCCTCTAAGCAACTAATAGCTTAGGTACTTTTAGACTTGCTAGAAGATGTTTTCAAGTGATTATGTCGACATATAGGTAGTCAGCCATCTAAAGCGACAACTTATTGTCACAGGGGTCGGGGTGATCTGTTAAGGAAACTTGACCAGCTGGCTGAGACTGAACAAAAACTTTCCGTGCATCAGAAAAGGTTGACTGAAATTGAAGCTAAGGTTGACCTTGAGCATCTTATTCTCTTTCTTTGAGTATGAATGAACGAGACAAGTATTTATGCTAATCAGGATCCTTTTGTATTTGCAGATTACAGAGCTTTTGCCTCATCAGAAGAAGTTCATGGACCTTGAATTTCAGTTAAAAGTTAAATTGCATGAGCTTTCGTTATTCCAGGGCAGGGCCGAGCAAAATGAGCATCATAAGGTTTTGTTCCATTCCTCTCATTCTCTTGGAATAGGAAGCACACATTTTTGTTGTCAGCTGCCTTCATGTAGTCTCATGATTTATAATGAGTTTTTGTGCTGCCTAGCTTGGTGAATTAGTAAAGAGGATTGAGCGGGAGCTTCAAGAAGCACAATCTGCAGTCAAAGAAAAGCAACTTCGATATGAAGATTGTGTGAATAAAGTTTCATGGCTTGAGAAATCAATCAAAGAGAATGATAATAGCCGGGAGGGAAGGCTCAAAGATCTGGAAAAGAAGATTAAAGAAACAAGAGCTCAAATGCAATCAGCTTCAAAAGATCTTAAGGTAGGTTTTCATACTGCTGAGGTGTTGTAGTATAGTATAAAGATTGTCCAAAGCATCTTGTTTGAGCTTACCTTCTATTTAACTCAACCTGATGAATGCCAATGCTCATGGTTTGAATGTATTGATTCCTGTAATTTGTTTGGCAGGCCCTGTTCAAGCCATTATCATAAACTCTTATGTCTCTCTCTTTTACCATCCAAATTAAAGAATTTTGTGACCAAATTATAAACCACACTGTGCCTCGGGGGAGGCTGTAAATGTTAAAACTTGAAACAACATAAAAACTGGAGAATATGTTAATGTTATTTAGAAGCGATTGTGTCCCTAATTGTTATAGGCAACCTGCTCAGGTCATTTTATTTTAGTTGGTGGGCTATAAGTATCAGCCTGGTTCCACAGTAGCTCTTTAATTTTCACATGAAATGGTTTTACTCACTGCTAGGGGCATGAAAATGAAAACGAGAAGCTAATCATGGAGAAGGAATCTGTTATAAAGGAACTCTCGTCTTTGAAGACTCAATTATCATCTTTGAGAACACAAATTGACAGCCTCACTTCAGAAGTAGATGAACAGAAAGCAAAGGTAACTTCTGATATTTTATTTGACTAGATTTGTGTACAATTTTCATGCTGCATGCATCTCTTTTGCAGGTAGCTTCTACAAGAAATATTCATGATCATGCACAATCTGAGCTCAATTCAATTCGTACGAAGATGAAGGATTGTGATTCCCAAATTAGTTCCATTCTTAAGGAGCAGCAAAGACTTCAACATAAACTTAGCGAGACAAATCTTGAACGCAAGAAGATGGAAAATGAGGTAATTTGCTAATTGCCCTCTAATTTCTACATAACATTATTTGCTAATGAACCTTCTTTTCAATTTTTTTTCTAGGTAAAACGAATGGAAATGGAACAGAAAGATTGCTCTATGAAAGTAGAGAAATTGATAGAGAAGCATGCCTGGATCGCATCTGAGAAAAAGCTATTTGGAAAAAGTGGGACTGATTATGATTTTGCATCGCGGGATCCTCGTAGTGCAAGAGAAGAACTTGAGAATCTGCAAGCTCAACAGTCTGGGTTTGTGAACGGAATTTTCTTTTTCATCATTGTTAATTTAATTTTCTGCTTGGGAAACTGAAAATATTTTCATTTTGGTATGCTCTAAAGTTATGCTGTTAGCATCTTCCATGATGCCACAAGATGACTTTGATCCTTTCTTTTGTAGCCTTGAGAAAAGGGTGAATAAGAAAGTTATGGCAATGTTCGAGAGAGCAGAAGACGAGTACAATGATCTAATGTCCAAGAAGAACATCATTGAGGTGGGTTACCTTTGATCTGTTTGAATACTGTTGTACCTTTCTTTTACTTATTATTCTATGTTTGCCTTTCCTAGAATGACAAGTCTAAGATCAAGAAGGTGATTGAAGAGCTGGATGAGAAAAAGAAGGAAACATTGAAAGTTACTTGGGTCAAAGTTAACAAGTGAGTTTTCAATTATGTGATCACCTGCTTTGAAATTTGTAGTTGACTTTATAATTAGGTGATTCTAATGCTTTTGGTTCTTTATTCCACAACTACACTTACCAAATTTTCTTCAGCGACTTTGGATCTATCTTTTCAACCCTTTTACCCGGCACTATGGGAAAGCTTGAACCTCCTGAAGGGTGCAGCTTCCTAGATGGTCTTGAGGTTCGTGTTGCATTTGGGGGTGTCTGGAAACAGTCCTTGTCAGAACTGAGTGGAGGTCAACGATCCCTGCTCGCACTTTCTCTGATCTTGGCATTGCTTCTATTTAAACCAGCTCCACTTTATATACTGGACGAGGTATGCTTAAGTTTTCCTTAATGATATGTTCACCTTCTGATAAACCAACCACTCCAGTAATGCAGATTATTCCCAAATTCCTTTAATTTTTATATTATTCTATTTTCCCGAGTATCTTGATTTGATCTATTATGTTGGTTCTATGGTATGTCGCTCTCTATTTATTTAGAATCTTATATGGCTTTTGATTCTATTCAATTGCAGGTTGATGCAGCTCTTGATCTAAGCCACACACAGAATATTGGAAGAATGATCAAAACTCATTTCCCGCACTCCCAGGTTTGGTGAATTCTCTCATTGCCCGCACTCCCAGAACATTAGTATTTTTAATAGCCTTGCATAGCAGGCACCATTTTTCTTCAGGAAAGACTTTCATTGAAACCTCTAGCTGAATAATTTGGAAACATTAAAGGGTTCTAACTTTGGATGTAATATTTGTAAGAGAAACATAGGAATGACGGCAGTTTATTACCTTTTATTTGGAGGCTTAAATAAGAATAATGTGTTTCTGTCTTCACCTTTCTCTTTGTTCTCACATTTTGCAGTTTATTGTGGTTTCACTGAAAGAAGGAATGTTCAATAATGCTAATGTCCTTTTTCGGACAAAATTTGTGGATGGAGTTTCAACTGTTCAAAGGACTGTTGCAGCTAAGCAGAACAAGTGATTTTGGTTATTTTAGGGCAATCTTGGGAACTTGGTACCTCTCCAATCTCCATATGTATATATATACATTTTTTTCCCATGCTTATTTTCATTTTGGTAGCTCCTTTAAGAAAAACAAGGTTCGTTTCCCAAAAAGTTCTGGCTTATATATATTCTGGACTGGACCATTGATATAAACTGATAGGGATAAGCCAAGACAGTTGAATTGTTTTGGGATTGCAGTGTGTAAATGTTACTAAAGAATGACCATGTTATCAAATTTTGGAACCATTGATACACAACTAGGCACTAATGAGGCTCCCCTTTGTAGCACAACTGTCATGATGGAAGTGCCATTTCTGCCCTATATACTGACTCAAATATTATTTTAGCAACGTTCTTCAAGGTGCTCAGGGCGAGGGCTATAAACTTTGACCTAGGCATTAGAAAATCCAATGTGGACTTCATTCCTTTAAACTTATGTGGGCATATGGAAGTTGATAACCACGCACAAATATACATGTTCACTTGTCAAACTATTCTGTTTTGGTTCAGATGGTTATATTATGCTGGAGAGCTTTGCGGTTTTTACTCACTCATCATTTCCAGTACGTGAAGCTTATATATGTATCAGGAAAATATGTACGGAAAACTTCTTGTTTGTCTGCACGTGAAAGGCTAATTTGTGTAACCTATTTCCAGCTTTCATATATGCATACGTGTAAATATATATGTAAACCGTGTTCAACTTTTTTTTCATGCTTTTTAGATTTTAAACTTGAAAGAATGTTATTCACATTCTCCATTCACTTTATTCATCTTATTCTTTATTTTTTGCATTTTATAATTGAAATTGTATATTTTTTAAATAATTATTTAAAAGGGTTAATTATATAAAAATTAATAAAATAATTTTTAATTTCATAATGGTTAATGCATTATCTAAATAATAGGCACTGACTAAAATGTAATAAAATAAAAATAAAGAGTAACAACTAGACTTNAATAAAATAAAAATAAAGAGTAACAACTAGACTTAAAACATAAGTGTATTTACTTTTTTTGTCATTTTGCTTACATATTAGTGATATCATCAATGTCTTATAATTATAAAAATAGAAATTTAGGATTAAATACCAAGTTTCAATA
>QANT01005234.1:0-51237 GCA_003254885.1 Purshia tridentata
TTTATTATTAGAAGAAAGAGAATGGAAATTGTATAAAAATTATAAACATAATTAAATGTTATTAATATTTGAAGAGAGGAGAGAGGGTCCTTGATTTGAAGAGAGAGAAACTGAATTCTCAAATAAAGATTCATTTTGTAGGGTCTCTTGGAGTCCAAAATACTCTTCTCTCTCTTCAAAAAATAAAGAATTCTTCATTTAAATAGTCTTTTAGAAATGCTCTTAGATTATATCACCATGTTATTAATCATTGATAACCACTTACTTAAGCATTTATTCAATATATAGTAACTTCAAAATAAATTGTTATTTGTGCAAAATGTAATTTATGATTGTATGTCCAAACTTGATTGGCAAATAGTAGGTTGTATTAACAAGTCTAAGAATGCAATTGCTCTTTTGTCTCTATCAGACTCATTACACATAACTCCCTATTTATTTAATAAATTACCAAAGGGATACAAAGTGATGCTTCTAACATTTATTGTTACCGAATGTCATATCTTGGTCTATTAATTTGATCGGCGAAAAAAAAAAAAAAAGAGATTTGGTAGACTGACATAAGATGTCATGCATTCGATGATCGTGACACATAACACAGTTTGCTTAAAACTCTTAACACACTAAAAACACAGTGCACAGAGCCTACACTAATAATATTCGGATAATATGTTCTCCACAACCGATGTATTGAGCAGAGACTTGAACTGCTACAGCTCAGAAACCATGAATTTTGATACGGTCCTTCTTCACAATGCCAGCCTGGATTAAGAAAGTCTCAAGTTTATGGTAATTTGATTAAGCTTATAGTAGATTACAATAATCTTGATACAAGTTACCACATTCTTGAAAGATTCATAAAAAAGTGGTAAGTTCTAAAACTAGAGTTATTTTGAATACTACTACAAACTTGAAAGGATGTTATCATTTTATGAAGAAAGTCTCATGTTTATGCTAATTTGAATCAAGCTTTGGTAGATTACAATAATTTTGATCCAAGTTATCACGTTTTTGAGTGATTCATCAAAAAGTGGTAAGTCATACAAATATAGTTATTTTGAATATTATCATCAACTTGAAATGACGTTACCATTTTATGAATAAAGTCTTAAGTTTATAATAATTTAGATCAAGCTTTTGATAGATTACAAGAATCTTGATCTGAGTTACCACTTTTTAGTTAGTAATATGTGATTATTAAATATTACGACAAACTTGATCCGAGATTACTACATTTAAGTTAGTTATATGCAATTGTTGATTACTTGATTGTTATCTTGATTGCTGAGATTTTGTTTTTGCTTAATTTTCTAATCTAATTATTATTTTGTTCCTGTAAGAATTTTCCGGCACATGAGATACAACTTTTATATCCATATGAATAAGTAAAATTTTTTATATTAATATTAGGCTTGTACAAATTTATTTTTGTTATCTTTTAAATATATATTTTTTGGATGCTTGAATCCTTATCCTTGCTGGTATTTTGAAGGATTAGGATAATATGATTCACTTACATTTTATAGCAACTTTTGAAACATTAAAAATTTTTTTTTTGGACTAATGTGGTTGGCAATATACATATTTAGCAGCAAAAGTTGCAAAATAGTATCAAAGATATAATTTCTGACTCCACATAGAGAATGAAAAATGTTATAGCTTTTGAGAGCCTAAAACTGAACAAAATTATTATTAAAGGTAATAAGATTTGGTTAGCTCTACATATAAATGACAAGTTTCTCAAAATTTTCATTACATAGTCCAATTTAAGTCGAACTTTATTAATAAAATATTTGTTGGCAAAAAATGGGATAAGAGTATTGAATATTCGTATTTTAGATTCTGAATAAGCAATATAAAATGTTTAATCGAAAATCTGAATATTCAATACTCTTATTCCGTTTTTGGTCAACAAATATCTTAACGCATTTTTAATTGCTAGCTACCATATTCTTGAGCATTTCTTCAAGAACTGGTAACTTAGGATTAAGTTTGTTGTAACTTATCATATTCTTGATCGCTAGTTACTACTTACTTAAGCTGATAAGTTACTACTATCTTAATCGTCAATCACCACTATATTGATCGTCAGTTATCACATTCTTGATCACTAATTACAACATTCTTGACGGTATTATATGCGGCAATCATTGTAGACGTTCTCCTTTAAAATCATATATTGTTTCCTTCTTACTTGGATTTTTTTTACCTTTTTTCTTCATGTCGTTCGAAAGAAAAAGACAAAAAAAAAAGGTCACTATTTTCGAACTCTTGTTTTCTACAGTTGCACTCTTCTATTTTATTTGCTCAATTATCAAGGCATAAAGATAAAAGAATAGTGCAATCGTACAAAATTATAGTGTTAAAATTGTGAAAAAATATAAATTAGGATAAACCACCTATAATAAAATTTTTTCTTATGTGTAACCCACCATAATTTTTTTTTTTGGGAGGTTAACCCTTTGACTAGTGTCCACATAAGCAACTTTTCTTATATTGTTGGATGAGTGAGCTTTTAAAACTAAAAATTTATTGTTTCCCTAAGATATCCTTTGCCCTATTAATATAATATTACAAGTGGTTAAGGCTATTTATTTCCATTAATTAAGAATATTATAGTGTTTTTAATGGATATTATTGTTGGGTGTTTCAACTTTAAACATTTTTTTTAATATTGAAAATTAAGTTTCATAATGTTCTTATCGTAAGTAACATCAAATTTATACAATAACAATAATGTGAAATTATCAAAAAAATAATATTAAATTAACCAAGATACTTATTTTGTGCACATTCTAAGTTTACCTAGTTAGTAACTAGAAATATGCCTGCGCATTGTTGCGGGTAAAAAAAATCTTGTGAGAGCAAGCTGCATCATGCATGTGTTTGAAAGGAGAGGCATAAAGCTGGGGAAGGTGAATGACCATAAAGGTCACCTCTAAACCCAGTATCTACACAATGGCATGTAGATAAAAAAAAAAAAAAAAAAAAAGCTGAGAGGGAAAATAGAGGAAAATGAAAGCAATGGCAAGGAGTGTAAATAAAACAAAGGTAGAGGCAAAAATAAAAGAGAGAGCGAAATAACCAAAATAGACCAACTAACCCCACTAATTACAATGACATGTGACCAAATAAAATGAAGACAGGGGCAAAACAGTTATTTCTAGCTACAGTAATTTGGCTTCACCATGTTTAATATATATGGTTTATTTATTCGGTGCACCTACTAGTTTTTTTTCGTGTTTATTTTGTGCACTTATTGATTTTTTTTCGTATTTATTTTGTGCATTTACTGCTTTTTTGAGTTAATTTGTATATTACTGGTTTTTTGGTGTTCATTTTATGCATCTACTATATTTTTCATGCTATTTTATGCATTAACCTTAATTTTATTTACGTGCATAAGTTTTTTATTTGAATTAATTATGAATAGATTTATTGCATTCAATCATAAAAATCATTCAATTAAATCCCTATAATTTACTCTTATCAATGACAATGTCAGACTTTATAATTATAAAATGGCTTTAGGTGTGTTTAATCCTAAAAACTAAAAAGTTAATGGTAGGAAACTGAAAAAAAAAAAAAGAGTTTGAGGGTTAATATCCAATTAACCCAAAAAAAAAGTAAAAAAGAAGCAAAACAAAGGCATAGGTTTTGGCGCCAAAAGAACCGAAAAATCCGTACTCGGCATTTTTCGAAAGGCATTTTCTCCCTCGTATTCATAACTCACAATAATCACACCGTAATCTTTAGGGATCTTCTAAATTCCAATTACACAGACACACACAGACCCAAAACGAAGCCCAGAAACGCTTGTAACGCTCTCCTCTCTCCCTCTCGCTCAAGACTCCAGGGTTTTGCTCTTTCTAGTTTTCAAAACGCCACCGCTTCACTTCACTCCTAACCTTCTTCTCCGGGGAAATGACCGCGGTGCCCTCCTCCGTCTCTCCCTCTCGCACCACCTGCGCTTCTCTCCTCCGCGAATTGCAGGTTCTTCCGCTCTCTCTCTCTCTCTCTCTGTGGTTCTCATGGCTTTTCTTTAATTTCTGCAATTTTACGTATTCAATTTCATCAGCGGAGGGCACAGTTGGAATTTTGACTTTTTGATTCTGAATTTTTTTAGATAATATGGGATGAAATTGGGGAGGTTGAAAGTGAGAGGGACAAGATGCTTCTCCAACTTGAGCAAGAGTGTCTCGACATTTACCGAAAGAAGGTTGAAATGACGAGAAAGTACAGAGGCGATTTGCATCAGTCCTTGGCCGACGGCCAAGCCCAAATCACCGCCCTGGCCTCCGCCCTCGGGGAATCCCCCGCTTCCTATTCGCGGGGACGAGGGGCCCTCAAGGACCAAATATCTGCTATAAAACCCATTTTGGACGACCTGAGCTTGAAGAAACAAGAAAGGGTCAAGGAGTTTGAGGCAATTCAGTCGCAGATTGTACGGATTTCCGCCGAAATAGCTGGGAACGGTGTGTCTAAAAATGCTGCTGATTCGGGAGTTGATGAGCGTGATTTGACTGTGAAGAGGTTGGGAGAGCTTCAGTCACACCTTGAGGAACTTCACAAAGAGAAGGTACCAAGTGGGTTCTGGTTATAACTCACAAGTTGGTTCTAAAATTAAAGTTGGATTTTGAATTTCTCTTGTGGTCGCAATGGTATGCTTCGTGCAGGTTTTAAGGTTGCAGAAAGTCAACGCTCATGTCAACATCATCCATGAACTCTCAGTTGTAATGTCCATTGATTTCTTTAAGATAATGAATGAAGTTCACCCAAGCTTGAGTGATCACTCCAGTGCTCATTCCAAGAGCATCAGCAATGACACTCTTGCAAGATTGACTGCTTTGACTAACTCACTAAGGCAAGAAAAACAGCAAAGACTGCAAAAGGTGACTAACTCTCTCTCTCTCTCTCGCTCTTGCTCTCTCTCTCTCGCTCTCTCTCTCTCTCTCTCATATTAGCTGTTTACTACATGAGTTGGCACTACCTTATTACTTTGTTGAATTAGTCCGTAAACTCTGCCACTTCAATTTCTGAGTACTGTTATGGAAGCGAGCATCTATTCTTTCTATTGTAGTTATGTCAATTTCATGACTTAGTTGTCAGTAGTCTAAGTTTTCTCATTTATCTTTTAGTTTTCTGAAATCCTAACTCTTGATGTGCTTGATTTGAAAGGTGACAGTTAATGTGTTTTTAAACAGTAGTTATGTGCATAATTTTGTTGCCTTGCATCATGGATCATATTCCTGTTTCTGTTGCTCAAGCTGTTTTAGGCTGCGCAGACATGTGGTTATACTTATACCATACCTTGTCAGTGAGAATTGCTATTGAAATCTGTTCTATTTTGTTTTAAGTTGCGAGTCAGCTGGAAGATGCAGTGAGAGTTTATAACGAATGAAAAGAATGTTGAATACAAACTACTACTAAGTAGAATAAAGTAATGTTTCGCAAAACAAGTTTTCTTTCCACTTTCTACTCCTAGGTAAAAAAAAAAAAAAAAAGTTTTAACGCTACTTCAAATAATTTGCACCTTGTAGATTGAAGTTAGCTACTAGAACCTCAGTTCATAAGTTATTAGTTAAACTAATAGAAATTGAAGCCTCATCCGAAAATGTATGAATTTGATATGATTTTGAATTGTTTGAGCATTTTATTTAAAACTTTTTTTTTTCCTGTCTTCATATTCCAGATGACTTAGGGCTCGAATAATGTACTGTAGAAGTCCACTTGTATGGACCACTTTTGTTACTTTGTTACAGTTGTCATTTATTAGAATTACTCTTACTGAAATGGTATATGTTCTACTGTAGCTACAAGATCTTGGGAGCAAGCTGATAGAACTATGGAATCTCATGGAAACACCAACTGATGAACAAAAAAGATTTGACCATGTTACTAGTTCAATTTATTCCTCAGTTGACGAGGTGGCAAGGCAAGGATGCCTTTCTCTAGATGTCATTGAGCAGGTGCTTATTATTATTATCTTCAATTTCCCTTGGGATTTCTCATGTAGAGTACACTTAGAGAACACTGTGTTGTAATTTTAATGACTCTGTATTTCTAATGACTGTATTCTTATTCTTGCAAATGTAATGTTTCTAGTCTGAGGTTGAAGTTGAGAGATTGAATGTTTTGAAAGCCAGCAAGATGAAGGAGTTGGTATTTAAGAGGCAAAATGAGCTGGAAGAGATTTATAGAGGGGTCCACATGGATGTAGATAGCGATGAAGCTAGAGAGAGTCTCAGCAGCCTCATAGATTCTGGTTATTGCAACTGTTTTTTTGGCTTAGTATATATAGTTTTAACAATAAATCTTTTAATTATAATGGTTGAACCTGCCCTTGACTGTGGGGCATATGCCTTAACAGGTGAAGCTAATTTGTCCGAGCTGCTTTCAAGAAAGGATGATGAGATTTTAAAAGCCAAAGAGGAAGCTCTAAGCAGGAAGGATATTTTGGAAAAGGTAGACAAGTGCAAATTAGCATCTGAGGAGGAAAAGTGGCTTGATGAGTATGAAAAGGTAAAAATATCAGAAAAAAGTTCTACAACTTAATATGTATATTTTTAGTACATTTATTATTTTCAATGGTTTCAGATGTGTTTGTTGTTCTCTTACTGTTGATAAATCCCTTTTTCTTAGTGGTTATTGAGTATACATTTAGTGTCACATTCTATTTAAGGTTGAGAACATGTGAAGGGTTCTAATTGATAGACGTCCAATGTCACTCTTTCTTTTTAGCGTTTTTGTTGTTATATCATATTCAGATCCAAGTTTTTACATTGCAACAAATCACTTATGCTTTTTCCTGGAGTGCTTTTTGCCAATTAATATTGGATTGGATTGGACTATTAAATGGACAGAATTGGATTTGATTTATAGGAATGCCTTAATTTCCTGTGTTTGGTGGACTTTAGGAATGGACTGCATATAGTACTGTCCTTTGTTTAGTGTAGTATTGGACTGTGTTTACTGCTGTCATAACTTTCAGTCTAGGTTCAGACATCACCAATTATTAATTATAGTTTAAAAAATGTACCTTAAATTGGAATAACTCTAATTAAGCATTAAAAATATTAAATATCTGTTTTTTTCTGTATATATGAATGAAAAATATAACATATAATTGGTTAATGTTATATTTTGCCTCATGGCATAATAATAGAAATAAAACATTATCTTTTTATTTGGCCGTAAATAATCACACATAAAAATAGGAATAAATATACAAATTCATTAAAATTGCAATAAAGTTTTATCATTTTAAGTAACCTCAAGATGTCCAAAAGTTAATGATCAACAAAAGGAAGTTATAAATTTCTTATAAAAAAACCCTTAAATAGTGAATTGCCAACCGTCAGTCATATCAACCATACTGTGTGCCCTAACAGATTCCATCCTATCTTTAATATCATTTGAAGATTTTAATATTTGTTGGATGATTAGAAAACACTATCAATAAGCAAATACATATTTTTTCCTAAAAGTAGCTGAAAAATGACATATAAAGGGTTTTAATGTACTTAAGGTTAAACTTTACACAGAAATTTCAGTCTTTATATTTTAGAAGTGATTACCACAAATAATATGCTATTTCCTCAAAATTTTGAAGATTAAATTTTGAGACAAAATAAATAAACACAAAGGTATTTGCTTATTTACATGACAAGAATAAAAGAAATTTCTTAAGAAAATCATAGTAAAATAATGATAACTTATTGTTAAACTAGCCATATTGCTCATCAAGCTCTTCAAGTCTTAGATGGAGCATATGGATTTTCTAGTTCACAAAAAATGGCAACATTATATTCATCATATTGTAGTGGGGGAAAAAAAAAAAATTCATTTAACGGAGCCAAGTAAACTAACTTTTTTATTCTTGGGTCTATTTCATCACAACAACTGAGGAGAAAATTCATAGATAAATGTTCAAACTGTACACTCTTGCTTTTTTACAAAATCTATCACTTACCAAGAAGACTTAATTAACATAAACTATCTTCTTAAGGACACGGTTCAGCTAGAAAAACCCACAATACTA
This sequence comes from Purshia tridentata, assembly GCA_003254885.1. Taxonomy (NCBI): domain Eukaryota; kingdom Viridiplantae; phylum Streptophyta; class Magnoliopsida; order Rosales; family Rosaceae; genus Purshia; species Purshia tridentata. Next base: position 8,042 of record QANT01005234.1, read on the forward strand.
TCACCAAGTTACTTCCAAAAACGAAAAATGCAACTCAAAATTTCTCAAAACTGTACTAAACCTTCACATACTCTCTCTATCACCTTTATTGCTTTCAACCAAAACTAGGATGCTGTTCATTGATTCATGTTGCTAGAACTGAAGGAATCTAGGCATTTATCTCAAAACCAATTGGCAATGAGAGAAGTAGCCCAAACCCTTATAAGCCACTAGTAAGGCCTTCACAGTTTCAATGTGGGATTTCTCTTAACACCCCCCGAACATGTGGCATTATTCAAGCCTAACACGTGGACAATTTATATTGGGTGATGTGGGAGCATGTGTGGCCGTTGGGTGCATCACGTGGATAACCTGCTCTGATACCATGAAGGAATCTAGGCATTAATTCCAAAACTAATTGGTAATGGGAGGAGTATCCCAAACCCTTCTAAGCCATTAGCAATGCTCTCACATTTTCAATGTGGGACAAGAACAATCTCTTTTTTTTTTTTTTTTTTTTAAAAGGCCCCAAATCACCAAATGAAGAAGAGAAAATTAATATTCATGCCCATAGCAGTAGCATGTGAAGAGGACAAAACCATCCATATGTTTTCTCAGCTTTCTCAGCAAACAAACAAAAATTACCAAAAAAGAAAATAATTCTTCATGGCGACCATATGAGCCATCATGGAAGCACTCTATGATAAAAAGCATTAAGGGGCTTCCATGGAAAAGGTAAAAATCTTAAAGAAGTTAATGGAAAGAGAAGAGAGGATACCTGAGAGGAGTGAGGGTTTTAGGTTTAGAGTTGAAAGTTGAGAGGGTGAGAGGCACAACAATTTTCAGGATAATGTGACCTGCCTTTGACAGTAGGTTTGTTATCCTAGCATATTTGGGATTATATCCCTGTCCTAGGTAATACAATTTTGTACCAAATATGGGTTAGTAACTATTAATCCATTTAATTGTTCCTTCTCACCCATGATTCATGCTTAAGGAGCAATTGTTAATGGAAATCTGAAAATTACTTGTGTAGATATGGTAATGACTAATAAAGAAGGACTTTCAACATTAAAGATGTAACTAACAAAGAACATAGCCTTAGATAGTGGTTACTTTCAAATATGGGAACCATTCAATTTGTGACTAGTTTGAAGTCACTGGCCAGTTTAATTTTCTGTATATCATATTGGTGCTTATCCAGTTGGCAGTAAGATCTAAGAAACTTTTTCTTTATGTTGAATTTGTCATTTTCCGTTCCTTTTTGTGTCTTTCAAATTTTTTTTCTTTCCCTTGCAGGATGACAATCGCTATAGTGCAGGAAGAGGAGCTCACAAAAATTTGAAGCGTGCTGAGAAAGCCCGGATTCTTGTTGCGAAAATACCATGTGAGCTTGTAATCATTCATCTAAATAGTTTGGATCTCATATAATAATACTTGTTAGACAGATGTGTTTTAACTTGCGTCAGTGCACTTCATTGGTTCTATATGTCATTGCAAAAGGTGCTTTATCAGATAACCCTTTTTTTTTTCCTTGACTTAATTGGTTTATCTTCTTCTTGGTTCATATAACAGAAGTTATGAAAACTTGATTTATTAATATATGTCTCACTCCCAATTTTTGGTAATACTGTCTCTTTGTTGCATAACAATATAAGAATTCATTTTAAAGTATTTCCTATGTCATTATCTTGGTCTTTTGGTATTCTGGTGTAGCCTTGAGTATTTCTAGGTCCATAGTCTTGGAAAATTGGATATTCCTAGAGTTATTTGTTAATTTTAGGTAACCACTAGATCCCAAAAGCTTAAGCTTTTGGGGAACCTGCCAACAATATATATCAAGTCAAAGCTCTCCCTCATGTGTAGCCCTCTCCTGCCTGTGGAGAATCATAGAAATGCAGACAAGTGAAATGTACAGGTGTAGCCCCACCCTGCAAATCAATGCTTTGATACCATGTTAGACAACCACTAGACCAAAAGTTTAACTTGTTAGGGAGTGGGCCAACACAAGTTAATAGATGACTTGAAAATTGTATGCATAAAATTATTGATCAGCAAAAGCTTACATGTATGTCCTTCTGCAGAGAAACAAAGATAAGTAAAAAATTAATGCTTTCTTGTTGTGGCAAGCTACTATTAACTATCTTGTTCTTTGTGCTATAAATGTTTTCTTATTGATCTTGCTGCTCATTAATAATTTATAAATGGAACGGGAGATGCTTACAATGCACGTTGAAGAGATGGTTTCTTTGGTTGACTCAAAACCATGGTTTATATTTCTTGAAATTTCTACTCCTGAGTAAGTTCTAGAATTTAACAACCTTATCACTGTGTGCATTGTCACTAGGAAGCATTGTGGGCTTACCTTTTTTAGAAAAGTACTTACCTTTTTTAGAAAAGTACTTACCTTTTTTAAACTTTAATCGTTGGCTACCAATCACAAATTCCCACACATTATTTATGACTGTTTTCCTACCCCTTTAAGAAGCATGTCCTGCTTCTAAGACCTGGTTCAATTATAAGGTTGAATCTTGTGTGTAGAGAGTTATGGGAGCATATAGAATAAAAACGTTTCTGCTAAGCATCATATCGTTGGTGCATTTTTGGTCCCTGGGGAAATGTGCATTAGATGGGAAAACTATTTGCTTGTGGCACAACTATGAAAAAAAAAAAAAAAAACTTACATCTATGGGTTAAGTAGAGCAGTAATACTGGAAATTACTAGGATAAACAAATCAAGACATGATGTCTGGTGTGTAGAGGCTGCATTACATTAACTCAGAGGTCAAAACTGTGTCAGAAAGACAACATGAAACTGCCATGGGTATGAGATCTGAGTTAAACAAACACCTACAGTTTTAGACACTTCTCAATTTATACCTCAGTATGCAGACCAAGGTTTAGATTTGATGAAATATGGAAGAAGCAATGAACCAGTCAGTGTTTATTTCTTCTCTGTTTCAGCTCTCCTTTTTCGGTTTAGGCTAGGCAAATGACTTGTGCTTTGTTTCATCTATGCTATCATAACCGATTAATAGATGCATTAATGGGCTGGGGCTAATTTTATTACTCTTGGTAGGAAGAGATGCATAATACTGCCTGTAATAGATTGTACTAAATTTCTCAGTGAATTGGTGCAGTTGGAAATATAAAGAAAAGGTAAAGTTGGTTTTACTTGCAAGAGTGGGTTTTGTTGCTGAGTATGATGAAGTTCATTATTGCTAAAAAGTGGAGCTGAGAATGACCATTGTTTGTTGGAGCATAAACAAGCAAAAAGAGGCACTTCTATCTAGAAATTTGAATGTCATAATACATTCTACTGTATGTTTAACCAGGGGATGTCAATTGCCTTGTTGAATAGCAACTGTATGATACTCTAATTTCATGAAACTGAAACTATATCGAAAAATATTCGAATGTTCCTTCTCTGCCTTTTTTTTTTGCTGCGTTTGATTATATATATTTTTATTAACTATGAAAATCTTTTTGACTAGCTATCATCGAAAATCTGACTACCAAAGTAAAAGCCTGGGAGATTGAGAAAGGAATCCCTTTCTTATATGACAAGGTAATCATATATGGTTTACTAGTTGCTTTTATTTTTATATCCTTTTTTCATTTTTCATTCTTTCGTTTTGAGCCTAACACTTTTTTGAATTCCAGGTTCCCCTGTTACAAACCTTGGAGGAGTACACTGCTCAACGGCAGGTGAGAGAGGATGAGAAGCGAAAATCTCGGGTATGCTTGGAGTTACTGGTTTTTTCCTCCCTTTCACCAATATGTAGATGAATCACCTTGCATCAAGTCTTTCATGCTGTCTGGAATGCTAATAATTCCCATTGCTTATCTTCTGGTCTTATACTATAATATCTGTTGCTTTAATGCTAAATGTAATCTCGTTTTCTGTATAAACTTGGTGAGCTTAGATTCCCATTTTTATACATCCGTCCTGGAATGATGATATTGATGCTCCATACGTGTAAAATTTGTATGTTCTCACTATTTATGATCATTCATTTTTTCCATATTCATGGGTTAGTTCTGCTGCTTCGGTGATAATGGGAGGGCATTTCACTTGTAAGATAAATTAGCCGAAAGTTGATAGGGATTTTGGCCTCTGTTTACACTTTACAGGAGCAAAAACGGCTACAAGAACAACATGCTGCAGAACAGGAGGCACTCTTTGGTTCAAGGCCTTCTACAAAGAAGCCATTGGGACAGAGCACCAATGCTAACACCATAGTTGGGACCCCAATTAATCGCCGTACAGGTACCCCTTTGGGCCGTTATGGAGTCTCAGCTGGAAAAGAACGTAGAGAAAGTGGGAGGGTCAATAACATAACACCTGTTAACTATGTTGCTCTTCCAAAGGACGACTCAATTACTCGGAGAGATTGAGGGTCATCTCCTGTAAATGATTCTTTTCATTGAATGCATGAATACATTTTCGTATGTGTTACTTGTTGAAATATAGAGTTTAGATAATTTTTTCTCTATATGATTAAAAAAACTAGTTTGGATCAACCTGATTCCAGCATGTAAATGATGTGGTGAAGGTTTAAAGCAACTGAGATTTTCTCAAGTTTGATTTTGAACCCCAGGTTTTGAAATAGTTTTGAATCATATAAGACCTGAGATATATAATTCACATGGATTTTGATTTTGAATTTCCAACTTGCAATGTGTAATGTGCTAATATGTGAAACTTCTGCACCCATCATTGAGTTCTGTCTTCATACCAATCTATGTTTAAGGAAAGTTTTGGTCATGTTTTCTCTTAAATGTAAATGGTGCATGTGCACTGGTCCTCATATTGGACAGCCCATAAGCTCTTCAATTATATGCCATTTATTGAGGATGCTGCTTTTTATATTTTTGGGGTTGGGCTTCATTAATAACTTGTGTCACATACTGGTCCCATAATCTACAAACTAATTTTGAGTGACAATTTAATCAGAATCTAATAATGGATGAAGTATATTTACAACAGGATGAGATCAAATCAAAACAAGACAGCTCATGTCATTTTACTATAGTATGGAGATTACTTTAATTTGCTTGTGTTGTGCTATAATGGATAAAGTATTTTTACAGCAGGATGAGAATGGCATCAAATCAAAACAAGACAGCTCATGTCATTTTACAATAGCTTGGAGATTATATTAATTTGCTTGTGTTGTCCTTGTAAGAAAATCTGAGTAAAAGCCTATAAGTTGTGCACTAGAGGGTTCAGATTTATACATATTAAATCATCAATGCAATTAATTTATTCAAAAGTAAATACCAAGAATTGAGTGGAGGAGCTAGTGGATAAGTTCGACATTGTGAAATTACAAACATGACTCTAATGTGAGCTACTTTTTCAGTATCTGTAAATCCAAAGTAAGAGTTTTGAGTCTCTAATTTCCTCTCATTTCCTCTCATTTTTATTTTAGTTCTTGTTTTTGGGACTGAAGCCCTTTTCTCTCCTTAAAAACGAAGGACTGTGTTGACCAAAACAAAAACAAAGGATTGTGGGGTTGCTTTATTTGTTGTGACGAAATGATCGATCACCTAGTAAAGTATTGCAATTCAAACAAAATTAGCTATCTTTGGTGGTTTTTGCCATAAGATAGATCAATATCTTATGCTTAAGTTGTCAAAATATAAGAGGGGAATTAATTAAGAGTTATTATTTAAGAGAATTAATTATTAGAGTTATAGTGTGCTTAGTCAGATCCATGATCTGAAAGAAGTATTGGGTGACTTCTTTTCATTTCAGATTATTATTAGGTATTATTGCTAATCCAACACAATTTGCAACCAAAGCAACTCAATACTACTTTATCTATTAATTCTCATAGCAATAAAAATCAGGACCATTTATTAGATTGTCATGTATTATTTCATGGAATTCCTCTTTTTTGACTTATGTGAGGTAATGGGGAATAAGTAATTAAGTAATTATGGAAACATGCATGTATAGAATGTTTCTGGTTCTCAAAGTTGACAAGTTATACATCAACCAAATATGGTGGTACAGATTCTAATATTCTCTTGTAGGATATTTCATGCTTAGATGAATATCTAATATTTTGGTAAATTAAAAAATTCCTCTTCAAATTCATATTTTCTAAACTATAAACTCATGTAATAATTTTTTCGTGTGTTATACCTTTTGATCACTTGCTAACTCATCATTCTTTCTATTTTAAGATTTTTTAATCAGTATTTTTAAATTTTTTAAACTTTATAAATTCCTCATATGCCCTTAATCCTATTTGAGACGTTTCATTTACTTGACTTTTTTTTGTTGGTAACGTCTGTATTTACTCTTTAAAATTTTTTGTGCTTTAAATGGTAATGATTCATTGTTGGACATTTTTTTCGAATGGCAATCATGAATGTTCGTATAAGATTTTTTTTTAAAAATTATATTAAAGAATTATAAAGAAGTAAATAGCCTACGAATAATTCTCATAAAAAAAATAAATTAAGAGAATATTTACGTGAATAAACCTAAAAATAATTATTTGAAATATATAGAAACTTCTAGGATTATTATTACAAGACTAAACTACGAGCATATGTGAGACACCTATATATATATATATATATTTGAAAATTAGAAATAGGAATCCAATTAAAATTATAAACAATTAAGTGGAAGCTAGTGGGAGTAATATTTTAAACAAATATGGGATTGTTAAAGTGTCTCCATGATATGCAACAAAATTGACTACTACAAAGTGTATATGAAAAGCAGCACACGGCAGATACAACAATTAATGTGGAGAATCAACAATTGTTGTTGTTACAGATTAACCACATACACCTTATAGTTAGTGGTTGCCACATGCAGATTAAACTTGTTTAAAACCCATTAATTTATTCATAATGCATACATTAATTGAGATATACTTAATTTCATTGGAAACACATTATCTGGTTTCTATCGTACTCATGATTTATATGTTTGATGAGTAGGATCAGCATTAGAACATGATATGATGTTCCCAAATTGGCCCTCACACATGGGTAAGGATGAAGGATCCAACCAACACAAGAAGCAGGAATTTAGGAATTAATTCTCAACTTATTTTGGTTATTTAATTTACACATGAAAGTTGTATGAGATTTAAATGTCTCCTTTGAATCGATACGAAACAATACTTTTTTAAAATAATAAGATTGTGAGTATGCACGCGCGCACGTATCTATTCATACTAGGCTAATCATACTAAAGTAGTGCTTTCGGTTCTGTTTTATATATTAATTTTTAGGGAAGTATGCAAATCATGATCTAGGAACTGAGAGGTGGTGGCAATATATTGTATTAAATTGCTGATTAGTTACAAATTAATTAATTAATTAATGAACTAAGTGCTGATCGATTACGTACATCGATAGCTATATATGTAAAGATTCATCACTACATGCATTGCTTAATATGAGAGAAATGTTCTATCAATGTCATGGGGCAGAGTGGTATTGGGAAAGTTGATCATGCACGTAATTAATAAGTATGCTTTATCGATCAATCATAGAAAAATGTATGGTGGGTTCAAGAAAATGCCTTGCTATGTAAATGTAGGATAAGATTCAAACTTCAATTGCTGCCATCATCAACTATATATATTTTCTTACTCTATATATTATTCTTTTTTTCTTCATATCATTGTTTCATATATATATATATATATAGAAACCTTCCAATGAGTGATCCTTCATTTAGTGTTAAATGAGGGATCCTCTTGTGGGACGCACAAGAGTCGTTTTTTATCGATCCGAACTATTCACGTTTTACATCTCTATTAATAGATCATCTTTGCAAAAAATTAGCCAAATCAGAAATCATTTGCCTATCTAACTTTGATCAAACAAATGGACGAATCAAATATTTTTTATGAAACTGTCCATTTGTTTGGTCAAAGTTAAATAGGCAAATGGTTTTCGATTTGAATAATTTTTTGCAATGATAATTTATCAATAGAGATGTAAAAACTAAATGGTTCGGATCGATACAAAACGACTCGTGTGGATCCCACAAAGGAATCCCTCATTTAACACTAAGTGAGGGATCCCTCATTAGAAGCTTACTGTATATATCTCTAAGATATCAAATCCAAATACTTCATGCAATTTAGAATCAAGAAACTTGTCAACCAAAAATTGTGCTTGGTAGGTTAGAATATGGCAATCTTGCGTAATTGATGTGAAAGCAGATGAGATCAATAAATGGCTAATTGTTGGCGATATTCTCTCTAGAAAGGAATTAATGCAACTTGGCCACTAAATTGTGCTGTGTCTGTGTGAAAGCGAGTTCAATGGATAAAGGAATTGATTAAGTAGAGATCTTAGGGTAGCAAGTACTACTGTTTCATATATGGAATTTGAATCGTTCTTTATGAAATTAGTTGGTCGGAAAGATACATATTCCAAGGCCTTGGAAGGTGAATCACATTGTCGATAAGCTAAACAGATTCCAAATATCTATATGAAAACCATATATGATGTGTGTCATTAATAACTTCAGCATCTTTATATATATATATATATAAATGAGGCTTATTCATGAATTTGCTCCCTAAACCATATATATATATATATATTATTTTTTTTTCATTTGCCCCTCTTGAAAGTTAAATTCTTCTACTCTGTCCTTTGAATTTTACCAATGATTCCCAATAACCAAGTTTTGTTAACTTCACTTATTAGTCCAGTATTTATCGATCTCAACTTTGGCCCAAAACTTTTGACCCATTAAACCTTCACTAAAATTAGCAATTTTATTCTCGTTTTGAAGCTCTATATATATGTAAAGATCACTCAAAACAGAGCTTTAGAACTACAAATAATGGATGAGGTTGGGTGTGTAGATGAGAGTGTAAATTTCGGGGGACAAAATGAGAGGATTTAATTTTTAGGGGGCAAAGTTAAAAAAAGAAATTTTTTAGGGGCCAAATCTATGAATAAGCCTATAAATGATTAGGTCCCTTTGATTGAGGGATTCCTCGAACTATATATTTTTTATATGTATATACAAAAATTATCTTTGCAAAATATTGGATAAAGCAGAAATTATTAAGCTCTCTAACTTTAATTAAATAAATAGATGAACAAAATATTTTTGATAAACACTTGAAATTGTGATAATTTAATTAATTGTCAAATGGTTTTCGATTGACCTAAGTTTTTGCAAGGATGATCATTTAAAGGAGACATAAAAATAAATAGTTTCGATCATCAAAATACAATATAGAGTGAACCCTACAAGAGATCCCTTAAATAAGCTTATTTAAAGATCCTTTAATGAAAGGGGCATGTATAAATTTTAGATAAGTCTAAATGAGAGAGACCATACTATTGGACCTATGCTTAAAAATTTGACATCTGTCTCAACTTTGAAACCTAGCCATGTGGCACAGAGAAAAACTGAGAAGTCCCATATGCAAAGTTGTTGTGGTAGGAGTTAGGGAGCCATTCCATATATTGGATTAGTACACTATTTAGAAATTGATTGATGCATTTGAGATTATAGGGCAGGATGGGCGGCCAAACCTGGTGTTGTTCTTTTTGACCTAGATGTAGCTCCGATGGATATTTGAGAAATGCTAGAAGCATTTGTTTTTCCATCCCTTTCAAATGAGGTTTTCTAGCATATGTTTCTTAAGAGTCTTGGCCTTGACAATGTTCGGCCAGTGAGGGAATGTTTAGGCCGAGATAACTATTGAGACGTGGTAGGTTTTCAGTGGGTAACTTTTCAAGCCCAGCCCTTACACGCGTTAAGACCTCATTGGAGTTCAGAAGCCCTAGCAGTCAGCCCTCGTCTATAAAATGATTCTTCATGCATAACAAAAAAAGATCATAATTAACAACCCCCACACAAAAACCACATAGTCCCTAATGGTGATTCTTCTCTAACTTTTTCAGAAGTCAAGTATTCTTTGTCCCTTTTATTTCTTTCATCTGATAGGTAGTATCTCCCTTTCTTCAGAATTTCAGAAAGTTCATTATTGTCTATTTATGCATTTATAGCTGTATTTCTTACCAAATATGTAGATCATCGGTTTTAAATAGCAATTAATGAATACACTGTCATGTATGTTTTTTTTCTTCATTTAGTGTTATTTATTTCCGCAACCATCAGAGCTTTGAATACTTATGCAAGTATTGTCTCCAAGTGAGCTTTATACTAACTATGCATTTAAGTTTAGGGTTAGGGTTACCAGTTAATATTTCTTTTTGAGAACTTAGTTGTGGATCTTGGGAAACAGAAAAGGGCAAGAGCAAACATTTTTAATGGTTGAGGCTATTTTTACTTTTCTCAAGTCCAGTTCTTTGGTTTTTATTTATTTTCTCAAATTTTAACCCAAATAACCCAAACAGATAACTGTAAACACAAAATCAGTGAAGTCCTAGTATTGTTTAGGCAAAAGAAAGAACCACGACTAAGGGAAACAAGTTTTCTTTGTAGTGCACAATCGCTTTGGTTTCGCTTCAGCTAGTAGCGTAGGACAGACAATACCTTGTTTTCATTCCATTCTTCAGTGGTGGTATGCCCTTTTATTTATTGACATGTAGTGCCGGTCTTAAGGCGGGGCACAGAGCCCAAAAAACTGAGGGTATGCATTATATTAAAAAAAAACTGATATAACATCATTATAGTCATATAAGCCAATTTAAAAACTTTACAAGCCCAATTCCCAAGCCAAATTATCAAAACTACTTTACAGTGAATCGTCCTTTTTTTTTTCCTCTCTCTCTTTCTTTCTTTCACTCTGACACTCTTGATTCATCTTCTCCTTCAATCCTTCTCCTTCTCAATCTCTTAGTCTTAGATTGTATTTTCTCTTCGAGTCTTTCTCACTCAATCTCTAAATCTATTTAGAAATAAGGAGAATTGATGCTCTATGATGGCGCTCAGTTGACCACACTTCAACGTGCCAACATGGTTGCCATTTGAATTTTGATGGTGTTACATGAATATGTCTACATATTGAATAGATATTTGAATGTATAATGTATTGATTCCAAAATTGGTAATTGATTTATCTTTAATGAAAGTATTAATATACCATGTTCAAAGCAAAAGTTTTTTTTTGTTTTTGTTTTTGTACAAGTGTTAGATTATGGGCTCATTTAAAATTTTCATCCCCAGGCTTTTCAAAAGTCAGGGCCGGCACTGCTGACATGTGGCACGAGTTGACACGTGTTCAAAAACAAAATTTTGTGTCGAAACGCATACACAAAACCATTTAGATCCTCATATGTAAATGACATTTTTTTAATATGGTTTAGGATATAATTTTGAGTTGTAACTCATAAACAACCTAGCTTAGCGTTTGAATCCTCAATACAAGCATTCAAAAGTGGATTGACTTTGACTGTTCTTGAGCGAGCGCCTCCTTATATATTCGCCTATTTTCATATTTTTTTATTAATTTATTTTATTTTATTTTATTTTGTTTTTTTTATATATTGGAATTGAAATATTAAAGTTTATCTAAGAACAACCAAAAACACGAACTATTCATGCTTGATAGCGGGTTGAGATATGCTGTCCCCAAATTTCCTGTCTCTCCATTTACCTCATCACAGATTTTACTTTCACTAACAGCCTTTAATTCTGTTAATTATTTATTTAATAAAATAAGCAAAATTTGTGAGGAAGTATAGGGAGGGACAAAAAATTTGGAGACAGTAGATCTTCACCCCATGCTAGCTAGCTAGGGAGTGTGTGGGCGCACTTAATTAATTATCATAATATTATTTAAAGCCTACATAATGAATCATTTACTAATTAATTAAGAGAGTGAAAGAATTAATAGCCATTGCAATAGGAAAATGACAGCCATATAATTACTACGCATCATCTTCCAACACTGATGCTTTATCTATGTTACAATGCACTAAGATGGCCATTTAAGAATTCAAGCTATAAAACAAGAACAGGGTTTATATGTGTCTTCATAATGGGCACACAAACTGATCAAGAAAACTGAGTGCTACATTTCAAACTAACCATACATAAATATATATCTATTTTGTTTCTTACTGACACATTGAAACTTCTTTTACTGTAGATAACAAAAATAAAAAAGGAATGCTAGCTACGTTTTTCTTTCTACTTTCTCTAATTAATTAATTTTTTATATTTTTAATATGTAATGTAGTTTTATAATTTGAATTGTTTAATTTATATATATATATATATAGATCATATTTTAAAGATCATATCTGAAAAAAAAAGCAAAATAAAAAATAATTGTACTTATAATGGTTATAAGCTTCTATAAGGTCATTTGAAAACCTAGGTATTGTTAAAAATAAAATTTATCATCCACTAACTATTAGTTTAATAATATTTCTTTTTATAATGTTGGAGATGTACCAAATTTTACTCTTCATTCTAGATAAAAGAAAATATATTAAAATTTTAGATAAAATAAATACAGCCACGCCAAAGTTAGCATGAAAACAAGGTATCGAGCAGATCGAGATATGCAGTACCGTGATTTGGAAGCAAAGTTGAAATTAACAACTAGCTATAATTTGAAAGTAGAGCTATATATTAATTAGCTATGCAATTACGTACGATACCATTCTCTCACGTAAGCTTTATACTACAGAATAGAATCATTGAGAGTGATTTTACTTATCAGCATGCCTCTCTGGCTTAGTGGCTTATGCCTAACCCAACAGAACATTCCCCCCAAACTCTATTTAAAAACAAAAAAGTAATATCTAAAATAAACAAACAAAGAAGAAGAAGAAGAAGAAGAATGAAAAGTCGAAAAATAGATGCATATATGCTTTATTCTCTAATCGGTTAACTGAAGTATATCATGATCAGGTGGCTAAAACGTCCCAATATTCAAATGATACCATTCATATTATGAAATACGAGCAATGGCGTTTCAACTGAAGTATATCATGATCATGCTCTACTTATAAATATATATATATATTCTGTACTGTGTTATCAATATATATAGGAGATGTACGTACTATGGAACTTTGATACAATTTCTTTGAGCTTCTCTCACAATGGCAATAGGTGTCACTACTAGACATCAGTACTGATGTTATTGAAGTTGTTGCAGGGCCTCCTATGTGTTACGTTCTGCAAAATGAGAAGTTGTGTCTTAAAGCTCAGCAATACAATTAATGAAACCCAAATTCAGATATAAAATTTTGGTAGTTAGATATATGGTCAATGGTTGTCACTTTAAACTGTGTTACAGCCACTTTAGATGATGCTACTTTAAGCGGTTCTATAATTATCATGTCAATCTTCTCTCACTTTTTTTTACATTTTTGTTAAATTCAATTTTTTGATCTACAGAATATTAACTGAAAGAGTGTTTTGGTCTAGAAGTGTGAAAAGAGTCTATAAGAATTTCGTTTATACTTACCCTCCTTTCACATGTAGGCCTCTTTCTACCATTAGACCCCAGCATATATAGAGAGAAGAATGCACTTACATGGATTCAAACTCATAATCTTCAACTAGCTTCCATATATATATATATATAGAGGCCAGCTCTATTGTGGGATTTCCACAAACTTCTAATTTGTGGGATCTCCTTGTGGGACTCACACGAGTTGTTTTGTATCGATCCGAACCGTTCATTTTTTACATCTTCATTAATTGATTATCCTTGCAAAAAATTAGCCAAATCGGAAATCATTTGCTTATCTAACACTTTAATCAAACAAATGGACGAACCAAATATTTTTGAAGAAACTTGTCCATTTGTTTGATCAAAGTTATATATATATATATCCAATGATATATTTTTTGGTTTGCTACTATGGGCAAAAACCGATTTTGGTCTCTCTGTTTTACCTCAAAAACATATTTGGTCCCTCTGTTTTATATTGTTTACGATCTGGACATTTTTACATAAATTTGACTCAAATCAAAACTAATAACTTGTTAAAACCCGCAAGTTGTAATTAAGAACGACCTAAAGGTCATGTATGTAACCTTAAATTTGATTTTCATACAAAAATTTCAAGAAATTCCAAACTTAAAGTTCAAACCATAAAAATTTTGGGAACCTCAATATCTTTATCAAATAATACGAAAATGCAAATTGAAATTAGTTTTAGAAAACCTATAACCTAACAAAGTTTTTTCTTGAAAATAAATGGATAATTTATCCTCAAACATAAAATTTGAGTTTTGTTAAAATCTTCATAAGATTGTAAACAATATAAAATATAGAGACCATTTTGAAACTACTAAAATTAAATATGTTTTCAGAGTAAAATACAGAGATCAAAATTACTTTATTCCCTACGGCTATTCCAAAATTCTTAGTTTTATACAAAATCTAAGAACAAAAGATATAGACAGAAGATGACAATTCGACCAAATCGTATCTTGCTAATTGATTTTCCAATGACAGTGAAAGAATCATATTGGTAGCTAGTGCATGTATATATATTCTGCACCAGATACTACCTGTAGAATTTCATCAAGGGAATGGAGGCATCTGATGCAAATAGTGGTTGCAATTAAGATTCTTGGAACATAAATATCCCACAAACCCAAGATGGATTCAACTAGCTAGCCAGGTAGCCCCAACAAGCACCCCAACATATTAAAGTGTCGACCACGCATGCATGCAGTACTGCTTAGTGGAATCTGCATCAGACGTCAGAAACTTAATTCCACATCTAAAATACAAACATACCCAAAAGATGGAGAGAGAGAGAGAGAGAGGGAGAGTAGACACCAATTGAAAATTGTGAAAGAAGAGGCTCTGGGATTCTCTTAAAATTCCATTAGCTCAAAGTCTATTACAATATTTAGATTACATATACAGCTAGAACGTACAGCAAAACCCCATATTCAAATACTAACTATAACTTTTAACAATAAAATGAGGGGCTGAAAAGACCAAAAAGCCCATTCCCATACAACAATTCACCCATGTGTTCCTTAATTTGATCATATATTAATTAGGCTTTCATGGGGAGTTCTGGGTTTGGCATACAAAGAGCAACCGAGGAGAGCTTGTTATCTTGACCTGCTTTCTTCTTTTGATGACTTTGGTTAGCTTCAATATCTTCATTAATGGCCGACACCGCCATGCTGTTGACATGGGAACCCTTTATGGCTTCTGGTATCTCCTCCACTTTGGTCTCTAATCTTTCTTTGTGCTTTCCCCATAGGACTGCGTATAGCCCAATCACAATCAAAACGCCTCCAAGTACACTGTTCATGCACAAGTAAAAGCCAATTAATCACCCATATATATAGACTAGAAATTAATAAGAGAAAACTAAGATTAATTTAAAAAACGCATTAATATATTATAATGCTACAATATTGATTACATAACTCAGATCAGACCTAAAAAAAATGAATACAGTATGGTTGTCAATTGTCACATCAATTAATTATGCGGTTGAATATATATATATATATAAAATATACGTGTAACACTATTCATATTATCCGCAAGTACAGATTCTATTGTGAATGAATGATGATCAAAATTAAAATATGTAATATATAGGACTGTATTTGTGGATAAAGGGTACTAGAAATTAAGGAATAATAACCCTAGCTAGACATGCATGCATGTATATATACACATGCACATGCATGCATATGCACATGCATGCATATATACACATGCACATGCATGCAAGAAAGATTAATTGAAGGGAATAAGATCGAGAAAATTTTACCTTCCGAGAAAAATCTTTTCTGCCAGGATGAAGGAGCCCATGATGGCTACAATAATCATCATCAGAGGGCTAAAAGCAGTTGCAAATACAGGACCTCTTTTCTTCATCACTATCCCTTGTACATAGTATGAAATGCTTGATGTCACAATTCCCTATAATTAAGATTAAGAATTAATTAAAGAAAAATGTTATTACTTATATATGTTAACAAAGTTGAGAGAGAGAGAGAGAGAGAGAGTTACATACAGCATAGGCAGCAGCAAGGAGGTTCATGTCAAATCCAATTTTCCAGACAGAGGGTTTGTGCTCCATCACAAAGGTAACAGCAATAGCTTGTAGAGTGCCTATAAAGCACACCAGTGATGTGAGAGACAGCTGATGATCCTTGTAGGTCTTCAACGCTTTGTTCTGGTGATCATCATCAATGATTGACACACAAAATTAACAAAATTGTTAATATTATTATTGCTTTGGAACTAACATGAAAAACAAAAAATTGGGGTTTTTTTTATAGATATTCATTATGAGTACTTACTTGTAGCACAAACAAAGAAGCCCAGGCAAGGGTGGCAATGGTGAGTAGTATGGAGCCCAAGAGCCAGTGTTTGTCACCAGTTCCTGTGCTATCAGTGACGTATGATTGTCGTGGATGAATATATTTAGACCACAACATCTCTACAATGGGGCCCTTGTATAAGGTCATCAACATGGCGCCAGCCACTGTCAGTACGGTTCCCACTATCTTTGCTTGGCACCTCACCTTCTTCATGTCTAGCTTTTCCATCCTTTTTAGAGTTCAATTTGATTCCACCAAACCAAAGTTACATAATTAAATAATTAGTTAACGATCATCACCCAATCAAACTTATTAATTAATTAAAAATTAAAATAAATTAGTGCCCTTAATTATCTTTGTTAAATAATTGTTGCTATATATATTGCGCTCGTCCTTACCGGCATATGACGGCCATGACAAAAGTCATCGCCGGGAGCATGTTGCTCATTGCACAAGAGAACGTGGGAGATGTAAACTTCAATCCGGCATAGTAGAAGTTCTGGTCAATCACCGGCCTAAAAAATTTATGAAATATGTAAAATTAAGATAATCAATGGTCTAGATTGAAGTTTGACATAATATATATACTATCTAGTAAAAAAAGTATTTCAGTATCATAAGCATGGACATATAATTAAAGGTTAAAGACTAACCCAAGAAGAGCTAGAATAAATATTTGCATGAAAACTGGGAATGTTATTTTTGGTTGTGCTTTCCTGAAATGAAAACAAACATTAATATTAAGGATTTGTTATTAAATTTTGTAAGGTTATCACGTACTACTTTTTGTGAAAGAGTGGTTATATATGTAGGTGTAGGTATAGATGGACACCTCTCAAAAAAGAAGGCAAACGGAGCGATAACGGCAGTAGCAAAGGCATGGCGGTACACCACAAGCACATAGTGACTCATTCCTCGGTTGAGAGAAACCTTGGTGATGATGTTCATGCCGGCATACCCAAATTGCAGAGAGATCATTGCAAAGTAGGGTTTGGAGCTCTCAAGGAAGCTGCTGAAACAACTCATCTTCTCCATTTTCTCGAGAAAATGGTGTTTGCCAAGAAAGTACTAGAATTCAGTGAGAAAGTAAGCAAAGAGGCAGAGCAAAGAAAAAGAGAGAGAGAGAGGAAACACTCAAAGAGCTTGTGTGTTTCTCCCTAGAGAAGTGTTGTGAGGGTCACACATATTTATACGAGGTGGAAGGGAACTGTACACGTACTGATTATATTGATATCATGACTTGTTTATTTTATCAAAATTTCATTCGCTATCACTCTCTACCTTCTTCTCCCAGCTTTCACAATTTACCTTCCACTATATACAATATTGTCGGAAAGAAATGAGGCTTCCTTTACCATCTTTTCTTTACATTTTATATTCAAAATCTAATTCCAAAGATTCCTATAGAATCCAATATCTATTGTTGTGTTTATTAATGGAAAATGAGTGTAGTTCCTTTACAATATTTTTATATATAGGGATGTGAATCATGCCGTGTTATATACGTTCGGATGTGCATGTTATGTATGTATGGCATACTAATCAACTTTAACTTGTATATTCAGGATAGACAAGTGAACCAAGGCTGAATATAACCCCATTTTTTTTTTTCAAGCCTTTTCTATTTTGAAAACTTATTCCTTCTAATTCTCTCCAAAATGGTGGGATATATTATGAGGCATAAGTTTGCCCTTATAGCTAATTCATCTTTTTCCTTCGAGTGAGTTAGAAAACATCTTTCATCTTATTCCTTAAACACACATGAATCTAGTCATTTATCCTTTTTTTTTAATCATATGCATCAAATGAGGCTTTAATATATTAGTACAAATATATGCATAATCGTTTTCTATCTACTACAATTACAGATCAACAGATCAATTTGACGTGGGATAGTTTATGGCTTTATATGATTCCTCAAAATGAACTGCAAGCAAATTAAAATATGGGACTTAAATATACCAAAAGATAATCAACCTTGTCTTATCTTGGAAGATTTTTAATTGTATACTTTCTTTAAATGAAAAATGGGGAGGCAACTTGAATTTTAATATATGAAAAATGTTCGTAGTCAATTGGCTCATTCATTCATGATATGTACAATTATTAGAACTTCGTAGTGTTGGCCCTGCATTAATAGTTAGACCAATTACCAGGAAGGTTCAGACCATACTTTAATTAGAAAAGTTAGATAGAGCTTTTCAATTCTTCTCGATCTTTTAGATTTATTTCCTACTTGTTTTACTAATAAAGTACTTCCTTCAGGTTCAAACCATTCTCTAATATTGGTCCAAACAAAATTCGTGGCTTTAAAACATCCAAATAATTTTCGATTTCAAGCTTTTTGGACAGAAAATCCATCTTTTGCCTATATTACAGCAAGCTGGGAAATATATGAGTATCAGTACCAAACCATTGAAAGCTTTTATTAAAAATTGTGGGGTTTTCTCTGTACCAAAAAAAAAATTGTGGGGTTTTCTATTCTTAATATTCAACGATGGAATAGGCATACATATATGTAGTTATTTGTTCACTACTATTTCCTAAACTTGATTACGATCAAGTGGATCATGTAAAGAATCTATTATTTTAACAACTAGATAATATTCCATTAATTAGTTCAAACTATAAAAACAACAGGCTTGGACTTATAACGGACCAAAACACTAGAATTTTTCATACTTCTGCAATACACAGAAACAAAATAATTATATATGGAAAATCCAAAATGATGCAAACATATGGATCTCGGATCGTAGAGAAATGATTCAGTTGTTTATTGAGAAATTTTAATCCTATTTTACTGCCCAATCATCGTTTAATTCCATCTTAGCCACTTACTTTGTAAATATTTTACAAACCATGCATGCATATCTAATAATAGGAGCTTAATTTTGTTCCAGACCATACTATTCAAGAGAATATAATTATCAATCATGACAGCTTATCTAGTTTTCCCAGAAAAATAAGGAAATAAGTTATTTTTATATAAATTTGTATTTGATCCTCAATATGGATTTCATGGATAATCATGGAATGTATTTAATCGATATCCATTTTCCGTTCTTCAATCATAATAAGTTGTTTAAACCATAATGTTTCTTTAAACCCACAGGTGACAATCGTCAAGGGGAACCTCTTTCCTCATATCTTTTTCATTCAAATGTATCGAACCCTTTATTCGACAGCTCAATAGTATGGCAGAATCTAATCCAGGTCATATTGGACTCCTATCTAACATCACCACAATTGTCTTATTATGGATAAATCGACACAACTAACAGCCAATAAAATTCTAGATCTTATATGTACCTTTCAAACAGTTACAAGACATGCGCAACAGGTAAATTTCGCAAGTCCACTCTTTATTTCTCAGTTTCTGCTGGAAGGAATGAGAAAGAAGCATTATCAGCTACTTTGACACCCCTCACAATTTTTCGGGATTTATTTGAGAGTTATTTGAATTTTGAGGTGATTTATAGAATTTCCTTTAATTATTAAAATTTTTGGTGAATTATTAGAAAATATTCCATTATGTTTTCGAGGTCAAATGGTCTGAGACCAGAGTTCAGCAGAAAATGTTCTGATTTTTCTAAGTTGGATAAACACACATATATATATATATATATATATATTACTTTAATTTTGAGGAGTTAAAAATTTTTTTAAAACAATCTTGATGTCAAAATATTATTTTGAAGACATATATAAATAACTGAGTCAGAAGAGTCCTTATTAATTTACGGGTCAACTTTTAGAGCTTGGATAAGTTTTGGTTATTAATCAAGGTTGGGAAAAAAAAAAAAAAACAGAAAATAGCTAGAGATATGCTAATGTGGCCGTGGTCAAACCCCAAAACCGGATATATGCAACAATGGCACCTACCTCAAATGCCCCCCAGACATGCAAGGCAGGTTAAACCATTTTGTTTATATAAATCTGGTTGGATCATAGATATATAATAAATAGTGGAAACATATATGAGAAGTAAAAATAAAATTTATTTATAAAACTAACCGTCAATGTTACGGTAGTTTATTACGATCTTGAAGAATTAATAAAATTCAAAATAGATATTAAGAGTAAAATAAAGGTTTCAAACTAACTACCAATGTAAATAACTCAAACCCACATCCAAACAATTGAGGAAAAATCATTAAAACAAGCTCGACATGAGAAAACGATTACATAAAATCAACAACTGAATCCAGGAAGTTGACAAGACCCACAATGTTGCCCTGCTTGACTCTTGTTTAAGTTCGTCTCTTTATCATGCTTAGTACATATAAAATCGTCCAATAAATAAGGAAAAAAAAAGAAATTAGGGGGTAAGCATCATTTACAATCATAGCTTTCTTTAGGGACCCTGGCTAGTTTGAAAACCACAAAACCTTTCTCGGTGTAAAATATAGTGGAAGTCATTTTCTTACGAATCCTTAAATCATCAAAATAAGTTTTTTAAACTTTTCATTTGAAAATTATTTCAAAAACCCTTGTGACCCGGCCTTACATAACATGCAAATCCATAATAAATTTTAAATACCTGATGGTCGATACATGTTAGGTAGCGTGGCTACTATAGTGAGAGTATCATGGCCAACTAAGGTGGGAACTCTCAATTGAATAGCCACACCACCTGTCACCTATAAGTCGTAAGCATATTTGCTAGTCTAAACACAAGCACATTGCAACGTTATGAATTAGCTAGGCCCTTTACAACTTTAATGATACATCTTCTAGAAGATATAGGGATTTGAACCCAAGGTCACGATTGCAATCTTTACTCTCAGACCCATCATAATAAACATAATATTAGCATGTTATAATAATTTTAAATCACACCCCACACACACACACACACACACACACACACACACAAAGTCTATAGTCAGAAATGTAGAATAATCTTTCTACCTAGAATCCAATGCTATTCGTGTATTCTCTTTCCCATCCAACTTCAATCCATTTTCCTTCTTGTCATGCCACAAGGAAATCCTTCGGTAACATGTGTTCGTAGTGTCTGACAAACGACAATTTAGTCAAAAGTTATATTCAACAAGAGCTCATCATGACCATTCCTAGCTTTTAGGTCATATGTCCCTAAAAGACTCTAGGAATTGGCTTAGAATAAATCAAACCTAAGTATTATCCAAGTTCCTTAATTAATTAGCATAATCTCCAAAATAAACGACTAATTAATAATCAAGCTTGAATAAAAACTTAAATTGAACTTAATCTTCTCAATAAAAACATGTCACGCCTAGCATACTATTAGCCTTTAATTAAATCTCCAAATTAAAGTTACAACAAAGCATGCTTAATTAATAAATAAGTACTACTTACTTAGCTAAGCATGCAAAACTAAAAGCCTAAAAAACAAAAAAAGGTTAGAACACTTACCCATTTGTAGACCTCATTTGCTAGACTCGAACTAAGCTCTCAAACTAAGACTACTCCTCCTAGCAGTGAGACTTGGTTGGTTGATGTCTAAGAGCATGGTCACCAAAAGAAAATATTTGGACTATGAGAATTTTTTTCCCTTTTGGTATGTCTCTTCTTGAGAGACTCTTAAAGACTAAAAAGTGAGTATCTCAAACTTCACTTGGTGGTGCAAGTAAAAATGAGGTACAAGGTCTTTTTATTTATAGGGAAGGCTTAGGACAACCCATTTTTTGCTTACTTCAAGGAACCATATGAAAAATTTGATGAGGATGGCAATGTGATTCAGAGTAGTAGTAAGAGGTTTAGGGTAATTGGACCACCAAGTTGATTGGGAAAATGCGAGGTGTTTGTGAGATTTTTGAGAGTGTTTTATGTTGTGACTTTAAGGGTTAGTGCGTCTTTGCACCCCACTATCCTCACAACTTTCTATGATGTTTCAGCTATTCAACATGAGATTGATAGGTTATTTGTGGGACCTGAGTTCGCCACTGGTTCAGAAATTGAAAAAGTGTTGGCTGACATTCATGGCAACCAACGTGAGAGTTAAATACAATAAGTATTTTTTGCTCATTCAAAGATTTGAACCAATTGTTGATTGCACTTGTTTTAGATCTAAGGTTCAAGATTAGACATATAACTCATTTATTTAGGAAGGAAAAGTTTGATGAGTTAAGGATGCACATCAAAACCAAATAGTTAAAAGGAGTGTTGATGGCCTTTTATGAAGAGTATGGACCAAAAGTAGATGGTGGCATACACATGAGAAGGAATGTGAATTCTAATTCATAGACTAGTACTACCACTTCTAGTTCTATGGTAGAAGATGGGGGTAGAGGTAGTAGAAGGGATGATATATTGGATGATCGGAGAAATGTGGTGTAAGAGAGTAATGATGTAGTGGTAAAGTTGATACATACTTGATGGAAGATGCATATGGTTTTTACATTTTATTGTGGTGGAAGCTCAATGGTCCTAAGTACCCTATGTTAGCAGCAATTGTAAATTTAAGATGTTCTTGCCATTTAAATATCAATAATTGCATTTGAGAGTTGTTTTAGCACTGGGGGCAGGGGCACATCCTTGATTTGTGTGCAAAACTGGTTGAAGAGAAGATGACATTTCCAGCGTAACAAGTGGTATGTTCAATTACCGACTCATGATAATGAAAGGGATTGTTTTCGTCTTTTTCTTATTGCATTGTTGCAACTTTTTATTTCATACCTTATAACTTTTCATTGTCCCTACCACCATAATCAATCATGAATACTTTACTCTTATTTATAATTGATAATAACCATCATCTTATTTATGCATTGCATATAACATGAACTTTTATTGCACTTCGTTTTAAATTATTTAACCATATCAAATCTCACATACCTTTCTTGTCACCCCATGCCAATATATCACCAACAAATACCAATGCTCCGCTTTCATGACTGTCATTACATAAAAATTATTGTGGGGTCCCTATATTTGTAGCATACCTAGTCTCTCCTAAGAATTCCCTTGAAACGCTTCCACCTATGTGCATCAATTTCTAGAGTGTGAACCTAATCCTAGCTATCTTTCAACTCCTCTGTTATGATGTCCGACCAATCAAGAGTTGCTTGCCCATTACAATTGATTGCGATAATTAACTCCATACATTTATTACCTCAATTTCATAATTATAAATTGAAAATATATTAAGTTGTACAATATTTACCTTAATAATATGTAATTAAGTTATTTAAAATGGACTAGCATCTCCTAGCCCAATTTTGGTGGGCTTAGATTGGATTTGGACTAGACTTCACATTGGACAGAAGTCCATAATTCATGGGACTAATTGACTCGAGCTCATACATAGGTCACGAGGTCTCTTTATATTGAGTGAAAGCTTCTCTGTCGTCTGCACCTCTTGCTCATTATCTCCTCGATTTAGAGCTCTTCTTAACTCCTCGATCTGGATTGAGCTCTTCTTATCTCTTCTATCTAGACCTCTTCTCATCTACTGGATCTTTGTCATAGCTTGAGTCGCATATCCTTCAAACTTCTAAGTGAAAACTAAAGTTTGTTTCCATCTTCTGCTAAATCTTCATAAGGTATTTCTCCAATCCTACCACATTTATGACAAGGGTTTAAAAAATTAGGTATTTCTTTAATATTAATCTTGAAAAATTGGTTACTACATATGAGTATGAGAAAGTTGGTTGTTGTATTGAGTTTGAGAGGCAATATTCTGCTGTTATTTACTTATTTTGATGATTATGAGGTAGGCTTGCATTTGCAAATTTCAATACTACTATTCCAATGTAGACTTTTGGGTAAAGTAGTGGACAACCTTAATTTCATTGTATGGTTGTATTATTTTGTGCAAAGGTATTGATTATTTGAACTCATTTAGGTTGAATTCATTGATTTCTAGGTGTTTGTGGCATTTGTGATAAGCCCCTTTTTTTGTATATGGGGAGTGGTTTTTTCTAGGTTTGTATAGTATGTGTTGTTTAGAAGTTAGAAAAAATAAGATTGTAGATGGCAGAGATTAAAGAAAGCTAGTAAATAAGAGATTGACTCTTTAGAATTATGATTTCAACTAGTTTTTGGGGTATTTTCTTCTATTATATTGAATTGGTTTGTTTTAAGGGTGGAATACTTGTTTGCATTGTGGTTGTTGGATTGATTCAATTTGGTTATTTTCTTGTGTTTCGTATGGCTAACCTAAATTTTGCTAAAAGGTTTGTGATTATCTGGTGTTTTTGTAATCATAGATAGAAGTAATAGCTTGGGAAAATATCTTATGTTTCATTTCTAATTGTATTCGGAGTTAGAATAAAAAACTACCTCTATATGATAGAGCGAGTTATAAATGTTAAAAGAATTAGAAATAACGGATCTCCACATAGTATTTTTTGGAAAAATGCTATATCTTTAGATATATATCAATAATAATGAGGGCATGTAATGAGTTATAAATGTTAAAGACCTCAACGGATGTAAATTGAAAATGATATTTTGAAAGATTTAGCAATTTTGAAGAAATGTAATAAATTCATGGTATTTTGCTTATGTTAAAAATTGATTCATTATGATATGAAATTGGTATGCTTTTGTTATATGCTTGCCCTTTAGAATCATAGATTGTGGGCATCTTCTGTTATGTACCTTAATTGGACACGACTTGATCATGGAATACTTTTGATATATTCAACCATCAATTTTTATCGATATATATTGTTTGGATGGTAAGATAATATTTATGGTTTTCTATAGCAATTTTTACTAAAGATAGCTAGATAGCTAAATATTTTCAATACTGTGCTGATGGGGTATTCATAATGTGGGTTGCAATTACTTACCAACTTTAACCTTCAAAATATTTTCAATTAAACATTCTACATGGACTTCATCTAAATTTATTTCATGTTTTCCAAACATGGTTAAGGAATACAACTTTGTCACTACTAATTTTGAAAAAGTGACATGTGATGCAAGCATGGAAGGTTTAACAAACATGGATACACTATTTCAAGTTGCACCAGGAATACTAGCCGACATCCTCATACGGCTAACTACAAAAGATTTGGGTCGATGTAGGTGTGTTGCCAAAATTTGGAATGGAACAATCCACAACGCCTATTTTGTTAAATCCCACATGGAACGCTCCATCAAAACCAACCATGAGCGTACAATTGTACTTTATAAGAACATGATATATGATGAGCCAACAAAATTCATGTCAGTGGATTTTCCCAACAATGACAAAGTTGGAAAAGAGCTTGTTCACATTCACCAACCATTCGGTATCGATCATACTGATATAGTTGGTTACTGCAATGAGGTTGTTTGCATTCAAAATAAAAAATATGGAGAGTTGGCACTATGGAATCCATCCATTAGGAAGTACAAAATGGTTCCCTTCTCACCCATTGATCAACCCTTCAATATGCATGATTCAAAGGCTTTATATACATTTGGATATAATTGATGTACAGATGACCACCATTTAGTAAGAATAGTGAAGTTTACTAATGGAAGTGTAACCCATAGTTCCCAGGTGCAAATGTACAGTTTACGTAGAAATGCGTGGACACAAATCCAAAACTTGCCTCGAAAGGATTTAACAATCAGAGGAAACATGTTTGAATAATTATCTGCATTGGCTGGTTTTTGTGGGAGACAAGAGCAATTCCAAATTCTCACACTTAATCTTGTGAGTTATACGTACGGTGAGTTTCCTACTCCGGTCGAAGTAGGAATCGTGTTTGGTGAGACGGTTTGTGTATTGGGGGGCTTCTTATGTGCTTGTGTTTCTTACTTTAGCAGAAATGATGTGTGGATTATGAAGGATTATGGTGAACCCTCTTCTTAGATAAAACTTTACTCTACTGAGGAGGGAGCTTTGAATAGGGGAATTTTTAGTATGCACACCGTTGGTGTTGGCCAATAATGGTGAAAGGGTTTTTGTGGAACAAGACTACAAAAGGTTATATTGGTACGATGCATCAAGAAAAAAAGCTTTCCGGGTTCAAATTGGTGGTCTGCCAAGGTCGTTTCATGCCATTGTTGTAGTGAAAAACCTTTATCTCCTTGATTGTGATACTATTATTGATAGAGGGAATCATTAACTACTCTATAAAATGAATGTTTATTTCAATTATGCAGGAAATTTAATTGTCAAAAAGGCTGTACAAGCTTTTGAGTGAAATAAGTTAGGGAGTGCTTCTATTGTCGTTAAAAAGAGATTATGAATTGTGTATGTCATCAAATTGTTCTAAGCAGTTAGTATTATTTGAATATTGTTGTGGTAAATCATTTGCAAATGTCTATTTAAAATTTGTAGTATTTTACTGATAATTCTAATATTGTTGGACTATGACAAGTAATATTGTAATAAATTTTATTCATAAACAAAAATAGATGAATCTAGTCAAGAGCGGATATAATAAAACATTATCCAATATTAAAAATTATTAAGTTGATTAATTAAGTAGCATATTAAAAAAAAAACAAATCAACTTGAATAAACAAACCTACCATCAATCACACAGTTCACACATCCTCAACTAGGTGAAACCGCTGGACCTAGTTCAGGGAAAACAATCCACTTGATACTTGAAAAGTTACAATAGTGACTTGATCTTAACCAATCTAGACTCTTTCCTTTAAAAGTAATACTGTCCTTACACCATTTGCAGTTCTTCAATCATGAGAATAGTATGGAAACCTTCTTTCTAACGCCCTAAAGACAAGAGCTCACAAACCCAGTTTCAATCTTGACACTCGAGTTCAACCAATGATAAAGAATGAAAAAATGAAAGTGATAGATTCAATAAATTCACAAGGAACAATCTATTTAAACTATATATGTTTATGCAACAAGGATGTTAAAAAAATTAGAGAAAAATGCATCATTGGTCCACTTACTTTCTAATTTTTCCTAAATTGGTCCACAAATTAAATTTCATCCCAAATAAGTCCAATTACTCAGTAACATGGCCCAAGTTGATCCTTTTCATCAACTTTGTTTCAATTACAGTTAATTTATATCATGTGCCACGCACATGAGATTTTTTAAGGGTGAATTAGACTTTTCCATGTGATTTCATTCTTCTGTAACCCCACCCCACCTCAACCGACCCCATCCCACCCTTTCTTCTTCTTCCTCCTTCTTTCTTTCTTCTTTTGCAACACATGCCCCAACCCACCCCATGTCTTAACCCATTTCTTCAATACAAAAATTTCAATATGAAACAAACTCCATATCATATAAATCTAAAAAAAAAAAACTGTTTATCTATATATCAAGGTGATTCCTACACCCACCAATCCAATCACAAGAGCACTTCTATTCCAATTCATTTTCTTTGTTATCTTTCAGGAAGAATCACAACTTTAATTCTTATAATTGATGACTTTGGTAGATGATTAGAGCACCATGTGCAAGCTATTTATATGAACCAGAAGATGTGCTTGAATTATTGCTGAGTTTTCAATTTCAGTATGGGAAAGTTGGGACAACCCGTCCCCACGATGACAAAATGTTCGACGTAATGCCCGAGAAAGGAGGAAGCAACAGTGTCAGCGAGAATGGGGTTGGGCGTAGCAGCGGGAAGTTCTCGTGGAGGTTTTGGCTTCATGAGAATATGTGTAGGTGGTCATTTGTTGGGTTTGAACAAATGTGCTCTATTTTTTTTTTCTTCTTTTCAATCTAATGAATTCATTCATGAAAAAGCTTAGTAACTTTTTGGGTTCCTTCAATTTTGAATTGCAAGCGTTTCTTTTCGACTTTATGATGAATAATGGAAACTAACGTGCTCTAGTCTCAAAAAGAGGATCAAATTGTGATGGCCATATGGGGCATTAGTGAGCTTTTAAATTAAAGCACACGCACCATTGTTCAAACCAAGGGCTATATAAAAAGTTCCATTATGTTAGTCCTGGCTGGACCAATTTGTTTGAAATTGATTTTAGATAGCATATTCTTGTATTGAAGTGCTCTCGATCTTATTTTTCTTTCTTCATATATGGAAACATTTTACAAGTCGTTAATCCTCTGTTAATTCAGCTTTTGTTCAAATTATTAATTAGATGGACTTGATGATAGAGAGGAGCATCGTTGGGTTGATCAATTTGCAGGTGATGAAGGAGAAGAGGGTGGTGGTCGAGCTTTGGTGAGGTGGGTGGGAAGGAGGCTGTTTAGGTTTAGGGCATGGGGTGGGTTAGGGTGTGTGTTCCAGAAGAAGAAAGAAAAAAAGGGAAGAAGAAAGAAAGAAGGAGGAAGAAGAAGAAGAAAAAGAAGGGGTGGGGCTGGTTGAGGTAGGGTGGGTTAAGAAAGGATGAGATGGCATGAAAAAGTCTAACTTGCCCTCAAAAAATCCCATGTGTGCGGCACATGATATAAGTTAATGGTAATTGAACCAAAGTTGACGGAAAGGACCAACTTGGGCCATGTTACTAAGTCCAAGATAATTGGACTTATTTGGGACGAAATTTAATTTGTGGACCAATTGGGAAAAAATTGGAAAGTAAGTGGACCAATGGTGCATTTTTCTCAAAAAAATATAATAAACTCAGACTAAACCCTACATAATATATAAATATATAAGCATATAACATATATAATTATGTAACTATATAAGGAAATACCCAATACCCTAAATTATATAATGTTATATATTTGGCCAAACCCCAATCCTAATGTCTTTTTTTTCTTTTCTTTTTTAAAATTAGGCCAAACCTCAATCCTATTGTGTTTTATTTATTTATTTGATTTAAGCAATTGAAACCCTAAACCCCAAATATTAGTCAACTTCCCAAATACCCCAATTAGTCAATTACCCAAATACCCCAATTAACTATTTTTATTTATTTTTTATTTCAGTAAAGTATAATAAGTATTAAACTCACTCACTCACTCGCTCTTTCTCTCTCCTTGCAGTTTCGGATTCTATTCTTTCTATCCTCACCTTCGCCGCGCCTTGTGCCCGCGAGTGGCTCACCATCTGGCTACTAATGACGGCGGTCTGGGTGTATAACTCTTCATCTCTCTCTATTCTACCTTACTGTAGGTATCTCTCGCCCAGATTACCAACCAAATAAAACACCAGAGCCAAAACTTGTTCCCTGCTCGTCGGCATTAACCTCGTCTTCGATAAAATCACAACATTGGACCACTTGGGTTTTGTTCCCTAGGTCACAATGAGTCTTCCCATGGGTTCTGATCCTTCATCAGACCATCCTGAGTGGCAAATGGACGCCACAAAGGTAGTGGGTTTCCGTTGCCTATTCTAGCCATTTCTAATGAGACTTTTCCGTCGAGTCATGTATAAGAATTGTTCTCCTCGAGCTTCTTTACCTATTGGTTAGGTTGTTCGATTAGTTTAAGCATGATTCTTGCAAATTGACAACCACCACGGTGCACTGAATTAAACCATAACCGTTACCAATCCAAATTGGTTCAATTATAAAGGTTATTTTTCGATGCTTAGCACCAGACTAGACTAGAAATGGTTGTCCATGCGGTGCCAACGCCCAATGTACATGGATGAAGAACTGGGCCAGACCGGACCGCATCCACCCCTAGTCATGGGTTGTGTGATTATAATAATAATATATTGGGTGAACCATGGGCGTTCGAAATGTTGACCAAAATTTTTGACGTAGTACCTAAACCCAAAAAACAAATTATCTACTATTGAATGTTGAAAAATGAACTTAAATGATATAAAGTTGTAGTACGTAGAATTAAAAAAATTAAGATCAAGTCCTTAATTTAAAATCCCCTAACTACAAAAATATTTTCCCTAAACCCCTACTCGTCTAGAAACTCTCCCAAAACCACCTAGAACTTATAATAACTTTTGACGCGCTCTGACGTCAGATGCACACGCTGATGCGCTCTGACATGGACATTGACGCACGCCTAATGTAACGGTATTTTTGAAATATGGTTACACTGAAATTGAAAATGAATTAAAAAAATAGTTACATTGGAATTGAATTTCCAAAATACAATTACACCAAAATGAATTCAGAGCTGATGCGCTTTGACGCAAGAATTGATGCGGCTGAGGCCAGTGTAACTGTATTAAAAAAATACAATTACACTGAAACTGAAACTGAATTTAAAAAAAAATAGTTAGAATGAAACTGAATTTAAAAAATACAATAGTACTAAAGTGAATTCAATAAAATAAAATAAAATTTTAGTGAACTCAAATTCAGTTTCACCAAATGCACTCACACACACATAGTTCCACCAACACAAATGCATACATACATTCAGTTCACCAACACAACAAGCCATTAAATACAATTACATGCACACTCAGTGTAACTGTATTTCTAAAATACAGTTACAATACATATACTCATTTTTAATTATTGTATATTTAATGAATATATTTGGCAAATTTCCTTTTGGCCCCATTATATTTGGACAATATATAAAGAAAACATTTGGGCCGAGTAACTCATACACAGACATATATCACCTATAAATTTCACTACCCCATTTTTTATGATGTCAGAGTTTGTTAAAACTATGTTGTTAATGCATGCAAATAAGTTTTTTGTGATGCTACTTGTTGTAACATGAAAGCTCCAAGTCGCTTGAGTCCACAAATCAACGGTCCCGTAAACATAAAAAAGAACATTCGGAGGTAAAGAGCACCAGTATGGTGCGGGCCAAAGGCTCTCCGACAGTCAAGTCAGTAAACAAGATCAATTATTAACTGAAAGCATGAACTTAGAGCATAAGAATTACTTACTTTGGAATGATATTATGAGAGCGTTTATATAGAGGATGAATTAATCCTCATGACCTTAGGATTGTAAGTTTGTTAAACTTGCAATCACCAAGAAGTATAAACCATATTGGATTGAATTCCTATACTTGAATCCTTGTTTGGAGAGGATTCAAGCCTTTTAATTTGTATGGAAGTTGGTTTTCCAATTCTTTTATGAGTTCTTATATTTCTAATTATCATAAGAATACCTTCTATAGTTGGTTTAGGATACGTCCGTCCATTTTAGGCGCTATTCCGGACTATCCGCGGGTCTTAGGAGCCTCATATGGGGTACCCGACCTCTTTGGCAAGCTTTCCTGGACCCATCGATGGGTCCAGATGCATTCGGCCCCTTTGGGTGGTTATGTGGGTGATGACCCATTGTACCATGTTTAATGGGTTATTGAATTCCTTGCATACTTTATACCTCTGGTCCCTTTGCATGTTGTTGGAGAACGTCCATAACTTATAGGTCTCTTAAAACATAAGTTGTATTCTTCTAACACCATGGGTCCTATATTTTTATGCATTTTCTAATGAACCCATGAGGATAGTTAGGTCTCTTCCTTTTTTCATGAGAATGGATAGGTCCCATGATCTTTTCATGAGAATGGATAGGTTCCATGCTAGAATAAACCATGGTCCTATGCTAGAATATTTCATGGTCTCACACTACTAAATAATTCAATTATTTTTCTTTTTTGAGTTCTAAAAGTTTGTTTACTTTCTTTTTTTTTTCCGTTTTGGAACAACAGAGATATACATATAACACATGCATGGAGGGCTCGAACTAAAAAACTAGGGTAGCAAGGGCACCTTTAGTTGAAGAATACGCATAGCTCCATCCCAACCCGATTGAAGAATCCCACCCTCTTGTTGTGAACTCTCTAGCAACCTCTACCCCAACGTAGGCGGCTCCACCCCTATCTCTGACGGGTCAACACTTTCCCTTTTCTTTTTCTCTTTTTCTCCTCTCTATTCCTCTCTCTTTATCTATTGCGAACAGACCCAAAAGACAAACTTATAGAAAAATCCAACTAGGGATATCAATTCAACCATTGAATCTTATATCTAAGTGGGTGCAGATTATACTAGCCGCCATAGAAGAGGTAAACCGAGAAGATGCCGCACCAGTAAACCCAACTAAGGCAGAGGACAAGGCAACTGTGGGACTATGAAATATTCTAATATAGGACCATGGTTTATTCTAATATTCTAATATAAGACCATGGTTTATTCTAGCATGGGACATATCCATTCTCATGGAAAAAGGAAGGGACCTAACCATTTTCATAGGTCCATTGGAAAAGGCATAGAAATATATGACCTATAGTGTTAGAAGAACACAACCTATGTTTTGAGAGACCTATATAAGTTATGGACATTCTCCAATAACATGCAAAGGGACCGGAGGTATAAAGCATGCAAGGAATTCAAGGACTCATTATGCATAGGGCATGGGGTCATCACCCACATAACCACCCAAAGGGGCCGAATGCGTACGGACTCGCCAATGGGTCCTGGAAAATGGGCCAAAGTGGCCAGATACCTCCGGGTAGACTCTTAGGACCTGCGGATAGGTTCGGAATGGCGCCAAGAATGGGCGGACGTATCCTAAACTAACTAAAGAATGTATTCTCATGATAATTAGGATCTAAGAACTCCTAAAAGAAATGGGAAACCAACTCCCATACGAATTAAATGGCTTGAATTCTCTCCAAACAAGGATTCAAGTATAAAAGTTCAATCCAATATGGATTATACTTCCCGGTGATTACAAGTTTAATAAACTGACAATCCTAAGGCCATAAGGATTAGTTCATCCTTTATATAAACGCTCTCATACTATCATTCCAAGGTAATTAACTCTTAAGCTCTAAGCCATTGCTTTGAGAATTTAGCGATTTTGTTTACTAACTTGACTGTCGAAAATCCTTTGGCCGACACCACACCGGTGCCACCTTACCTCCAAAGGTTTTTCATTGTTCACAGGACCTATCATCGTCAAGGTTTCGGATCCTTGGAGATTTTGTGTTACAACAATTGGTGCTCTCATTGAGAGCGAAATAAGGAACTTTTCGTTTTCGGATTTTGCTGTTGGAATTTTCTTGCTCACTTTTTCTAGGATATATGGCGGAAGAGGTGACTGTGGGTGCAACTACAAATGGGCACCCTATGGCATCGACAACTGTTGCCCCTATCGTTCAACAAAAAAGCCGGGGGCAAGATAACGTGGAGGTTCACACCATTAATGATAGCGAAACGGCCCTTCACCGACAGGTGGAGGAATATCAGGTTGCATTGCGTCACGTGGAAGATCAAACCCGCTTGGCTCTTGAGGCCATGAGGCGTGAAATGGAGGAGATTAACGCGGCACTAAGGGTTGGCTGCTATGGACCTCGCAGATGGGCTCCTGATCGAGCTCACAGTGAGCGTAGAAGGACCCTTGTCCGAAGCATGGAAGGAAGAGTTCGACTAACTCGCTTAGAGAAACAAAAAGAAAGGATGAGAAAACACTCACATGGGTCCCCTCGCAATCCCGCAAGGGGCCCTAATCTCCAAGCAAGGAGCCCTCAAGGAAAAAACGAACAATCCTTGGGTCATGCACCTATTGTGCCTGCTGAGAGGAGCCGTCAGACCGGTCCAGTGTCACCAATCCGGGGGGTACCTCTTTGAGTTCCAGGTATGAAGTTCAATGCAAATGGCGGGGCGAACACCACACAGCCCTTTTCACACCACTCTCCATTAAGCGGCTCACGGTCCCATCCCAGGCTCTTACTCTTATTTGGCTCACACTTCTAGTGGACCCTCTAGCAATTTGTGCCGCTCTGAGAGCTTGGTAAGCCACCGTGCAGTGGAGTGGATGCTTAACCAATGAATGGAACAATTCCGGATGGATTGGAAAGATCCCCACAAGGCATGTTTGGAAAGCGAAATTCTTCGTGTGAATGAATCCCCTCTTACAAATGATACTCTTAGGGTGTAGGCTTCGGAGCGTTTTGCTATGCCAAGGTTCAAATGTTTAAAAGGGGACTCGGACCCAATGATGACATAACGCCTAACATAACGCCTCTATTGAACACATTTTATACCCTAGAAGAGGATGGGATGAAAAGATGGGATTTATCCTCAAAACTAAAGAAATGAAGCAGCTCGAATATATATATACCAACCCAGATATTGGTACAATTGAAATATACCTATATATATTTTTTTATTTTTTCTCTTGTTTGATTTTTTTTATGAGTTAATATATTTTTTATTATATAATATAAACGGATATTATCATTTATTATTTCAAATTAAAAAATATAAAACTGGATAATCTTGAATGTTTTAATTAAATATGTCTGAACAGATATCATCTTTCATTTTTAAAATTAATTCATATTGATTATCTTAATTTTAAGAGATAATCTGAGTCAAAATTTTAAAAAGTCTATTTTTTGGACCTCAATCTAAAAAATTAGATTTAAGTATTAATTTAAATTTCTATATAATTTTAGTCTGAATGACCCTTCAAAATTATAGCTATTTCTAATTATTCCTTTAAAAAATACAAATCAACGATGCTATATATATATATATATATCTCCATTATATATTAAAGTTAATCGTACAACCAAAATAATTTATTTAATCGCAACTTCTGAAATTCTGTTATTCTAAATGATGCAGACCACCAAATGGGGACGATTTTTCAACTATTTATGTGATGGGATGGGGATGTATATATGTATATTATTGTTTCCTCCACTAATACATGATATTATGGTTTTGTATGGAATAGATATACTTTTTTATTTATGAAACTTTAATATAATCACATGAATACGTACCGAATTGCGTTACTTTTATTTTATGATTGAACAAGGAGAGAAATAAATAATTGTGGCTAAGCAGCTGTGTTTGAGTTCATGTATCACTTAATTAAAAAGAGGTGTTTGGTGGAGTATTATTTCCAAGTCCCATGTGATTATGCACGGGACTTATCTGGTTTATGGGACATTGGGACCCCAAAGTCATTATATGGTTTTGAGTGCTCCATAAGTGAGTGATACAAGTTGATCCTACGGTCTCCTAATGCTCTTATTTTTGAGATATGGTTTTGTAACCGTTGGATTAAGATGTTGATTAATATTTTTAGCCTAGATATTAAAAGTTTCTGATATATTAATTGACAAAAACGACCTACTCATAACCACTGCGCGTGCCAGAATGATGAAGTGGTGGTTAAGTCATTTGTTGTAAAGCTATCGACTACAATATCTTCTCATTCAAGCTTGTATGCTTGTTCAAGAAAAGAGGCCAAAAAAAGTGCTAGCTATTATTGACATTTTAGTATAAATCATTTAAATAAAAATATATGATCAATAGACAGACAAGTTGATTAATTTTCGCAAAAACCCCAATTTAACTTTGATTTCCAATACAAAAGTCAACTTTCATTACTCTCCACTTCTGACTAACTACTTGTGGTATAAATTTATATAATTATATTACTTTGACTATTTTTATGGACCTCATTTATCAAGCCTGTATGCCCATTTATTATTATTAGAGTTTAGGGAATTTAGAACAAGCTAGCTTTGCGCAACGGCATCGTTCTGGGTTGGCTTAGACGTTGATTGCACCTTAATCTTATGAGCTGTGAGTTATATGTATCATATATTAAAGAATATACAGCATTGTTTCTTTTATTGTCACAACTCTTTGAGTTTCAACCTTCAAACCTTGCAAGACTTTTTTAACGGCAGTCAGTTTGAATTTTATAACTTACAAAAATCTTTGCGGAGCAATCGCCAATTTATGAGGCTGAAACAATGTATGTACGTACAATATTTAAGTTAACTAATGAAAGAAATTAATTAAATCAATGAGCAATAAATGCAAGGTTGTTAAAAGAGAATTGACTTTCATTTCTTGGTTCTTACTCTTAATATTTATACTTTCCTAGAACGCTAACTATATATACAAATTCATGGGTTAAATGTTTTTATTCACAATATGAATCATATATTGAAAAATACAAACATATAACTTCTAATAAAAGTAAAGAAGTTAAGATATTACGTGTCTAATAAATTTTATTAAAATCAAAATTAAATCTCTTTAAATTGTCCAAAATGGTAAATCCTTGACTCAAATGTAGTGGTATATTGAACCAAAAGGTTGGATGAGGATGAATGAAAAATATTTAGGCATAAAAGTTTNAAAAAAAAAAAAAAAAGTGATCTATTTATGTAAATTTTTTAATGTTTCTTTTTTTATGTTGTTATCAAATTTCTACTGTTCCTTTTTATATGTTTTTATCAAATTTCTACTGTTCCCTGCCGACCAAGCTTCATAAAACCCGAGCCAGCATAAAACAAAACAAAAAGTTATTTAAAATTGAATTAAATATAATAGAAAAAGGTTGGTCAATAGTAATTAGACCAAAACGCGTCGACTTGTTATTTGTACACTTGTACTCATATAAAATGGAAGATATAATTCTTCATTCTGTGTGCGTCCCCAGTCTCAAAGTTAACTTACCAGGTGCTCCAATGGCTTCAAGCCAACCCCAACCTTCGCTCTCTCCCTCACCTTTTTTTTACCCAATGAAGACCTTCCTCTGGCCAACCGCTTAATCCAAGCTAGACCTTGAATGGAATCTATCAGAATCAGCATCTCTGCCATTCTTTCTTGGATTCCTCTCTCATTCACACAATCAAAGCTGGATTGATATTTCGATTTGCATCAATGGAAGAAAGAGCCGTGTTGTTCGGCAAATACGAGATGGGTCGGTTCCTGGGCAAAGGGACCTTCGCGAAGGTCTACTATGGGCGACACATAGTGTCCAACGAAAGCGTGGCGATCAAAGTAATCAACAAGGACCAAGTGAAGAAAGAAGGCATGATGGAGCAGATTAAGCGCGAGATCGCCGTCATGGGTCTGGTTCGCCACCCCAACATCGTGGAGCTCAAAGAAGTCATGGCCACCAAGACCAAGATCTTCTTCGTCATGGAGCACGTCAGAGGCGGCGAGCTCTTCGCCAAAGTCGCCAAGGGCAAACTCAAGGAAGATCAGGCCCGTAAATACTTTCAGCAACTCATCAGCGCCGTTGATTTCTGCCACAGCAGAGGCGTCTCCCATCGCGACCTCAAGCCCGAGAATCTCCTCCTGGACGAAAACGAGGACCTCAAGATCTCCGACTTCGGGCTCTCCGCGCTGCCCGAGCAGCTCCGAAACGACGGTCTTCTGCACACCCAGTGTGGGACCCCTGCCTACGTGGCACCCGAGGTGTTGAGGAAGAAGGGTTATGATGGATCCAAAGCCGACATCTGGTCCTGTGGAGTTGTCTTGTTCGTTTTGCTGGCTGGGTTTCTTCCGTTTCAGGACGAGAACCTCATGAAGATGTACAGGAAGGTTTTCAAGGCCGAGTTCGAATGCCCGCCATGGTTTTCGTCCGAAGCGAAGCGCCTCATCTCCAAACTCTTAGTCGCCGATCCCGAACGACGCATCACCATCCCTGGTATTATGTGCGTCCCTTGGTTCCGCAAAGGGCTCACAAGGCCCGTGGCGTTTTCGGCTCTCCCAGAACCTGTTTGTGAGAAGGCCGAAGAGGATTTTGACAATGACAACAAATTGTCGTCTCCCAAGTTCTTCAACGCCTTCGAGTTTATTTCGTCCATGTCGTCCGGGTTTGATTTGTCGAATTTGTTCGAGAGCAAGAAAAGGGCGGCGTCCATGTTCACTTCTAAGTGCTCGGCCACGGCGATCATGGCCAAGATTGAGGTGGTGGCCAAGAGCTTGAGCTTCAAGGTGGCCAAGGTCAAGGACTTCAAAATAAGGCTGCAAGGACCCAATGAAGGCAGGAAAGGGAGGCTCTCGGTCACCGCCGAGGTGTTCGAGGTGGCGCCGGAGGTGGCCGTTGTCGAGTTTTCCAAGTCGGCCGGCGATACTTTGGAGTATGCTAAGTTTTGTGAGGAAGATGTTAGGCCATCATTGAAAGACATTGTTTGGACATGGCAAGGAGACGGTAACGGTAACAAAGTGGATGGTGAATGAAGACTGATGAAGAATGTTAAAACAGTAACATGAAATTAATCTTGGAAATTTTAATGCCAACCCAATTAGGGTTTTGGGTTGTGCACTTTTGTTGTAATTTTGTTGTTACATTTTGTTTTTGGGAATTTTGTATATACTTTGTGATTAGCATGTGTTTAGCATATGGGTTGGATACAGATAGGAGGATTAGGACTCTTTTGGCTGCCTTCTTGTTTTAGAATTTCTTTCACGTTATAGTGTTTGACTGATGTAGAAAGACACCAAAAACAATGTTTCAAATGCTGTTGATAATCATGGAAAGAAAATTCAAGCTTCTTGGTGCTCTCAATAATGGTGAATTTTCACTTTCAGTATCATCAGTACACATGTTTTGAATTAAATCACTAATATTATTTTGTAATAACTTGATATATAAATTTTATTATAGCATTGCTGGAAAGTTGTTAAACACAGGAAGACGGGCAAGAAAGGACGAAAAGAAGGGACTAAGAGAAGATTAAATAAAAGATTATTTGGTTTTTTTTTTTTTATATTTGTTTTACATTTTTGTAAAATAAGATTAGGCTATGAAACATGGAAGCTTAAAAATGATCTTGGGTTCAAATACATCACCTAAATAACCCCTTTTTAAAAAAAAATAAAAACTAACCATTGTAAATCACTTCGTAGATTTCACTCAATGATGGTAGAGCTGTGATCACTACTCGATCTTCTCATCTTCCAAACACGAAACAAATGAAAAACTTGCTTTTCTTTCAAATCCCATAATGAAAATTGCACAATTAATACTCTTCATTGGGTTCTAGCTAGCTAGTGATGGCATTTTTATTATTTATGTTCAAGTGAAACGAAAGAAAATGAATTATACTAACCAAGTTAATGATCCTTTAAGACCTTTAGACTGGTAGGTTTGATCAAAATTTTATATTAATTCAGCCTCATTTTCCTAGAAAATGAAAATGTGGCAGCAAGGTATTGAAATTAAACATATATAACCCATATTGTCCTCTTGTTTTATTTAGGTGGAAAGTAAAATGTATTGACAATCTCGTTGCACCAGGCTCTGGTTTGCTGGTAGTTGGAAAGGAAGAATGTTGCAAGAGCTCCCAAGCAGTTGAGCTTTCTTTCTCATTACTTTTCTTGACACTTGAGTGATTGAATTTGTGACGCGTGTCCACTAACTAAGCACACTGATTAGCAATTTGGTGAGTCACTACTCACTAGCTAGCAAGCCATCGCCTTATTGCTCCTTCTTTAATTTGAGTAATTTTGAAGAATATTGATTATATAAGTAACGATTTTCCCACTTCTCTTTTGTATAATTACATTTGGTTTCCTTATTTTTATGATTTCAATATCTTTCTATTTTATTCAATGCTAAATTGTTTAAAAAATAAAAAAACAAATAAATATCAATTGAAGTGTAAAAATCGTTACCGACACATTGGTTAACTCAAACTAAAGTCCGAATGAGTTAAAAAAATAATAACAACAATAATTTATAAATAAACGTAGCTAAAGTCCCAACCTCCAGCTCTAACCTAATTTTAGGAGTCCACCTCCTACCCTGACCAATTCTTAATCGTAGATTTAAGCATTAGAAAAAACGTTCCTATTTATGAATTGGGTTGTGAAGAATGCTTGGTGTTGGTATCCATGTATTTTCATCCCCACCTATATTTAGAGATATTACTTCCTTGCAAGTAATTGAAGCACGCAATATGGAGTAATGGTATAGCATACTTTCTTGAGGTCCACATTAATTGCGGGCTAAATGGGGAATGACTGCAATGCCCAACAAGCCAAGACTCGTGATTGATGCCAACACCAGTATTAGCAAGGAAAAAAAAAAATCGACTCGGAGTGTTAAAGTTTTCTTAATTATTAAGTATCGAGGAGGAGAAAGTTTAGTTCCATATATGCCTATATATGTCATTTGATGAAGTATTGAGTAGGGGAAAGTCTTTATAGAGCACATAGTTTGCCGTGGAATTAAGGAGTCAATTTGATAGTATAACTACATCTGTATAATCACATCAAATCACTGGAAAGGTCGGTAACAAATTAATGGAGCCTATAAAATGATGACGATTGTAAGTCCTTACTTACTGTTACTACTTAGTAATAGATAATAATCAATGGATGAACAGAACAAAAAGGAGGTCCAGCTCCAATACAAAACAAAATCCCATCTCATATATCATTTTCATGGCAGATACAAAGTGTTGAAAAAGTCTGATATGGAGTCTGAACTAGGCATTCAGTCATAATTATTTGCCCTACTCCTTCTCTAGGTCATTGGGGATCAAAAGAGGGGCTTGCAATTCATGCCAAGTGGCTCACCTCCAATTGATCACACACCACCTAAGATAAGATAAGGTTTTACATTCTAGTGAAGAAGGGGATGGTTTGTCAGTTTTATCAGTCAAACCACACAAATTATTGAAATGCTTCATTTTTTTCTTTTTTAAAATTCCCCTTCTCTCTCTCCCTCTCTCTCTCTCTCTCTCTCATGAAGAATGGGCAAATAGTGTCTTTGAATGCTGATTGCAAAGCAAACATGCAGGATTAGTCGCATCAAGCCCTATTTCTAACATTTGGATCAGATAGGGCCATTTTCGAGGAAAAAACAAGGCCCAAATAACAGGCCAGGTTATATGGCATATCTCTATTGGCTGAGCGGCCCGTTAAGGTCATCCATGTCAATCCAAGAGGTAGAATGAGTGGGTCAATTGGGCTAGCTTGGATTGAAGTACATAAACATTCCCAAGTCAGCCATTAAGGTACCCTTTTTATTTGGGCCTATAACAAGAAAGATCCCCTGTACTTTTCATACATAAATGGGTTTTCTTTTTTTTGGTCATTGATACATAAATGGGTTTTCAATAAGCTTGTAATCTACGGTTGCTCTTAGATTGGTACACCCAAAACCGTAATCAACAGCCCAACAGCACCCACAAATAATTTTGAATAAAATAGATATCTGTTCTTTTTCTTCTGAATATTGCAACCGGAATGAAACACATATGCACCTTTGCTTCCTCGCAGCAATCCCAATTAAATCTTGTTCATGTATAATTCTTTTTTGGGTCTAGTGTTCATGAATAATTGAATATGCGTGAAGTTTCCTTTGGTCTTTGCCAACAAATAAACAATATAGAGTTGGTGGCCTCTCGGGGAACTTTAAAAGAAATATATGTGGTGTGGCTTTGAAAAGTACAAGAAAATGCAAAACACGTTATCGATCGACAACAATGACAAGTTGCAAAAGAAAACCCATGAAGATCCCATGATCACAAATAAAAATGTGCAAATTAATTAAATAAAACATACATCATCAGGCTCACGTCTTGGTGCTGATGTCAGTCAATGCATGTCATCTCACATATAGAAAATTAGAAACCAACCAGAATATTAGTAGGTGGTAGGTGCCAGCAAGAGTTTGCTTGACTTACCAATTTCTAGTCTTTCCATATGCTTTTGTACTTGATTTATATCCAATGTGGTTAACATGTAGTGAGTGCCTCATGACTGTAAATAATGGACTAGTTTGGGTTTTAATGTGTTATATTATATATGGTCTTTTTTAATTTTTAGAAATTTCAAACAAAAAGCCTTGCAAGGTGTGACGTGTTGATCGGTGACATTAGATAATGACATGCATTTGTAATTTTTTGTTCTAGTTCTGTGATTCTTCGATCTCGACAATTTGGCTTGTTAGAGTCAATTAAACTTATTTTTAGTTAATTAGGGCTATGATCGAATCATTGATGTATTGCTGAACATAATCGCTAATATTTACATAAAATCTATATCAATCGACGGTTCTTGGTTTCTTATATTATATATAGACGTACTTATAGATCAATGGCTCTATTATATTGCTAATAAAAGAATGACAAAATAGAATGGTGGCAGATAGATGATACAATTTTGCACTGGTACCAAGATCATCATTTTAGACGTGGAATTGACCAAAATTGTCTTGATAGTAACTTAATTAGTCATATATAATATAGTACATAAGTAATTAAAGAGAAGCTTGTAAATTGTTAAGAAGACAATGAGAACCAGACGTATACCATCAGTAAACATTATTTCAACCCGGAAAAGGTTTTGTGTTTTTCTTTTTCGTGGCATTTTCATAGAATGACGAATGAAAAATAGGTTAATTGACTTTAAATACCAAATTTCTTCAAGTTCATTAGTTAGTAGCTAAACCTAAAAATTAAAAAGTATTGAAACTTGGTATTTAATCCTAAATTTCTAATGAAAAATTGACAAATAACATATATAAATGCCAAAAGTGGTATATATTATATTCTAATTCTAGATAGACACACGGATTCCATACGCGTAGTTAGAATATATATATGCAAATAAATCATATGCATGCATGACTTTGGATAAACCATAGGATTAGTCAGATAAATCATTGATGACTTTTACAGTTTACTAGCTATACCACCAGAAAATTCATGACATGATATATACACGGTTGCTTAATGGAGATATTGAGCCTTTTAAATTTAGAAAAGACCCCGAAATAGCAAACTAGCTAGCTAGTTAGCTACAATATTATTGACCCCAACCATATATATAGATGTATGACGTTTTATGTATGACATGCGCATATATATCATATATGTGTCAGTCTTATGAAAATGATATATCTTGTTTTATATATGATATATCTATCTACCAAACTTTCTTCAATTTCTCAGTTATGATTCAAAATTGTCACCATAATCTATGCAAAAACAGTACCATTTTTTATTTGATATATTGCTCTTGAAGTTGAAGCACTAACTAATGTATTATATACGAAATACTAATCTTTTTCTTTTAATGAGAGCTTTGAGACCTATTACAATAAAGTGGCAATAAAGTGGAGATAAATACAACCAAGTCAATAACTAATCGGTTATTTAATACTTTAACATTGATTGAAGGACCACAAATGTAGGGATGGCAATTATCCCCGTCCCCGCTAAGCCTCGTGGGGCCCCGCCCCGATTAAGTGGGTATGGTAATACCACTCCCCGTCCCGCGGAGCCCCGTATACCCGTTTAACTTAATAAATATATTATATAATATTAATTTTATAATTATATTTTAATTTTATGTTATAATTTTTATTGTTCATATGAATTTAATAGTGTTATAATCTAATTTATGATGTTTTAATGTAATATGTGTATGTTAATATA